>OOIL02001477.1:114011-118839 GCA_900332095.2 Cuscuta campestris | reverse complement strand
GAGGAATGGTTGTGAAAAGTAGACCCAAGAGACCCCTTTTTATACCCAAAAACAAGGTGCAACGGTTGGGAAAAGATTGGGGTTGATTAGCTTGATTTGTGGAAATCAAATAAAAGTGGATCTGCTGAAATCTAGCCTAACAGCGCTGTTCATAAAGTGAACATCGCTGTTTTGGCTTTGACTTTCCTTTAAAAATGGCTAACGGTCACCAAAACATCGATGTCTAGAAGTCTACATCGATGTTGGGGTGTTTGACTTTCAAAAATGGAAACATTTTGTCTTAAATAGCCCAACGGTCATTTGAAAACATCGCTATTCAACAATGAACATCGCTGTTCAAAAACTTACTGCCCAGGGCTTCTGAATGCCAACATCGCTGTTGGGATTTCCGACATGCATTTTGGGATGGTTTGCCAGAACCATGGTATGGCAGCCAACACCGAAAACCGATGTCAAAAACCAAAGTTCTCCAAAATGAAAACCAAGTGTTGGAAACTCATATAAAATGTATTTTATGTAGAAACCAAGTATAAAAACTTAAAAACCACTTCATTAAGGTAAAAACCACGGCTAGCCAAGTTTATGCCGTTTCACATGGTTTTCACCAAAAGACCAAAAACGAAAGGTGGTTTTTAACATGTTTTTGTTGGAGAACTATTTGGATATGCCCAGAAGTAAAAATAAATCATAAAATCTTAAAAACCACTTGATTGATATGGGCGCCAAAAACCAACACCGATAACTAGCACCGAATGCCGATGACCAACGCCGAAAAACAAAGGTTATGGTTTTCGAAAACTAATCATTTGGAAAACTTTTAAATGTGTCCAGAAGCATAAACAAAAGATAAAAACCCCAAAAACCATTTCGTTAAAATCAATGCCAATAACCAATGCCGAAAACCGAACGCCATAGCCAAACGCCGATAACCGATGGTTATGGTTTTGGTTAAGAAAGAACCATGGGTTTTAGACACTTAAAAACCATTTATGAAAACATTAATTTGATGCATGAAAAACATATTTTGTTTTGAGCCATGACGTAGAGAAATTGAATGAGCTTGTTACAATAAAAACCTAAGTATTTAGAATACGCCTTCAAAGCGCCAATGTCGCCATCTTTAGCAACGTCAATGCCGTTCTTGTACTTTTTGTTTCTTCAAAGAACTTTTTCTATCTTTTCATTTTGTTCCATGTTCCCGACGGTTTGTCAATATCAAAACCTAAACGGAAACAAACATTGTCATTAGCAAAATGTCAAAGTGAAAATGTTTTCCAACATCCGGGCAACCGGCCTAATCAGCATGAGAGTAAGCCTGCAGATAGTCTGTAGTAGAAGTGGTGGAGAAGATGACAAGATCAGAAACTTCGTCGGTGATTGTGGAGAGAATCCAGCCTTAGAGAAGAGCATCTAGTTGGAACCATTCATCATCGTCGTCAGAAGAGAGGACGACGGAACCATAGATGTAACCCTGAAGATTGAAGCGTCGAACGAGGAGAAGAAACAATCGGCTCCACTTTTTGTAGTTGGGTTGAGAAAAACTGAGTTGAATGGGGACATGGAGTCTGACATTGGAGATGGTGGTGAAAGCAAGACGTGGAGATTTGGAAGAGGTGTGCATGGAGGTAACCTCGCTGTCCGCCATGGTCGTTGATGAGGAGGAGACCGGTACGGCAAGAGGGAGGTGACGCCGAGAGAGAGAAGGCCGGCACAGGGGGGATTAGGGTTAGGGTTTAGATGACTCTGATACCATGTAGAAAGAGTATTTTCCTTGATTGATTACGTGGTAATTACATGTAAATATATACATGAGGTCTCAATCCTAATTATGGTAGGAGAGACATATTGGGAAGGCAATACAGTTATGGTAACAATATAATACAAGAATATCAAATATATAAATAATATATTTAACAAAAAATTCAATTGAGACTTTTTAAAGTTAAAAAAAAGTTGGAAGTATTCAAAATATTTTTGAAGTCCTTATTAAAGAATCCTTCATATTTGTGAACCTTTGATTCAATTTTATACAGATTTTTTATGGGCCATGTTACACTTACACCACAAATTGTACCTCATTTGTACACCGCAATTATACACAAACATTTTGATGGTTTACACCGAAACAAGTGTGGGTGCGTTAACAAAAATTTACACAAACACAAAATGTTGGTGCATTAACAAAAATTAGTTTACACCAACACAAAGTGTTGGTGCAAACCTTCCGGGTACAAACTGAGGTACAAAATCATGGGATACAAATAGTTTTATCCATTTTTTATTGTCCAGCATCGTGAGTAGGTATTCGATCTTATTGGACTATTTCTTTTCTTATTCGATGAGCGCGGGAAAAATTGTGTTTTTTAGGTTTCTTTCTTCCTTAATCCTACTATATACTGTTAGTTCCATAGTGTTGGCTAATCTTTTGGCAAAATAGAATCCCATATTTGTTAGATGTTTTACTAGGTAGAAACCTCTATTTGTTAGGAGAGGTTTATTTTATTTAGACTTCTAGAGCTGCTGCAGTTTTCGAGGTTGACGCAGAAGATGCTACAACACGATGCTGCAACACACAGTTCGGGATCAGAGGTCTGAGCACGGGATTTTAAGCTGCAATCTGATATAGAGACCTATTGGGACTGAGATTACATGATAATAACTCCAGCTGTACATGCTAAGGAATCCCAACTCTTTAGGCTACTTGTGGATCAAGATTAAGGAAGTAGAGTTCAAGTCAACTTCTACTATCCTA
Organism: Cuscuta campestris; assembly: GCA_900332095.2. Lineage (NCBI taxonomy): Eukaryota > Viridiplantae > Streptophyta > Magnoliopsida > Solanales > Convolvulaceae > Cuscuta > Cuscuta campestris. The sequence continues at coordinate 116,087 of OOIL02001477.1, read as the reverse complement.
TTCCTACTAGGATTGTGTTAAGAGGAGTCTATAAAAACGAAGCTGGTCCCTGGGAATTACTTGGAGCGATTGAGAGGGAAAACCAAGAATATATGCTGATGTAGAGCATTCCCGTCGTGTCCCGGAGCTACCCTTGCGTGAAGAAAGTTACGATCTACTTCAAGAATGAGATCTTCAATGCCAAACCAGATCGTGACAACCAGGAGATGAACCAGAGCTGAACGAGTGGGCTGCCAACACATTTGTCCTTGTGATCTCGGTGGAGATGTGATAGCCAAAGCGGATCTGAACAGAGTTCGGGTTAGAAATCCTAGATTAGGAGTTTTGTCATAGCAATTCGGAGAAGTGTATCTCATAATGTTGTTATGTACCGGTGTAACTTGCATCTAGTGATTTAGTGGAGGGCTATTACACGGACGTGGACCCCGCAGACTATGAGAATTTTCTCCGAACTGCGTAAACATATCTGGTGTTATTTTTACGCCTTTTATAGTTACAGCATCCTGTCCAGTAGGCGCTGTAACGTCCTCAGCGTCATCTGCTTCTGTGTGCGTGCTTGTGATAGAGAAGTGTTATAGCACACTGTCTGTCATCTGTTACTGGACAGTGCTGCAGCGTCTTCTCTGCAGCATAGTTGGTTGATTTGTTTGCATAGTTCTTAATTGGTGATTTCCGCTGCGTCCCCACGAGCTTACAATTGGTATCAAAGCGGTTAAGCTTAAGTTATTAGCTTGATCTTTGGGTGGTTCGTTGCAAACAATCATGGTGATCTTTTAAAGAGTTAGCACACTTTATGAAGCAAGATGTGGTTATGATGCATATCCCGAGGGGGAGTAAATTGCAGTAAAGGATGAAGCTCTAGCAGATTCAAATGGGAAGTACGTGCATGGATCGTAATGGTAGATTTTATTTTTATTTTGCGCTTGTGATGGTTGTATGCTCTTAAAAGAACTTGGTATTACTTTTCTTTTTTACCCTAAATAAATTTGGCATATTTTGTGTCAAAAAGGGGGAGAAAAGGCTTAGTTCTTAAAAGATGCTTTAATCTTTTATGCGCATGGTGCACAATATATTTTGCCAAAAAATTGCCAAAGGGGGAGATTGTTAGTTCCATAGTGTTGGCTAATCTTTTGGCAAAATAGAATCCCATATTTGTTAGATGTTTTACAAGGTAGAAACCTCTATTTGTTAGGAGAGGTTTATTTTATTTAGACTTCTAGAGCTGCTGCAGTTTTCGAGGTTGACGCAGAAGATGCTACAGCACGATGCTGCAACACACAGTTCGGGATCAGAGGTCTGAGCACGGGATTTTAAGCTGCAATCTGATATAGAGACCTATTGGGACTGAGATCACATGATAATAACTCCAGCTGTACATGCTAAGGAATCCCAACTCTTTAGGCTACTTGTGGATCAAGATTAAGGAAGTAGAGTTCAAGCCAACTTCTACTATCCTATTCCTACTAGGATTGTGTTAAGAGGAGTCTATAAAAACGCAGCTGGTCCCTGGGAATTACTTGGAGCGATTGAGAGGGAAAACCAAGAATATACGCTGATGTAAGCATTCCCGTCGCGTCCCGGAGCTACCCTTGCGTGAAGAAAGTTACGATCTACTTCAAGAATGAGATCTTCTACGCCAAACCAGATCGTGACAACCAGGAGATGAACCAGAGCTGAACGAGTGGGCTGCCAACACGTTTGTCCTTGTGATCTCGGTGGAGATGTGATAGCCAAAGCAGATCTGAACAGAGTTCGGGTTAGAAATCCTAGATTAGGAGTTTTGTCATAGCAATTCGGAGAAGTGTATCTCATAATGTTGTTATGTACCGGTGTAACTTGCATCTAGTGATTTAGTGGAGGGCTATTACACGGACGTGGGCCCCGCAGACTAGGAGAATTTGCTCCGAACTGCGTAAACATATCTGGTGTTATTTTTACGCCTTTTTTAGTTACAGCATCCTATCCAGTAGGCGCTGTAACGTCCTCAGCGTCATCTGCTTCTGTGTGCGTGCTTGTGACAGAGAAGTGTTATAGCACACTGTCTGTCATCTGTTACTGGACAGTGCTGCAGCGTCT
>OOIL02001477.1:81511-111511 GCA_900332095.2 Cuscuta campestris | reverse complement strand
TTTTTTAAGCAAAAGAATGTGCGATAAATAAACGGCTATGTTACGTTCTAGAGCCACTCAAAAAGAGTGACTACAAATGTCACACGCTCAATTTGGACACTTACGGTGCTGCGTTCGTAAAATTAATAATTTCTATTCTCCTTAACCCCGGTAAATCTTCCAACCCGGTCTCGATCCCAACTCATCCTTCCGTCACATCAATTGCAGGGTGCAAGTTTAGTTGATTTTAAGCGATTGAGTTTCGTAGTCACTCTTTTTAAGTGGCTCTAGAACCTAGCCGATAAATAAATTAAAAAATATGCTATACAAACATTTAAATTATTGGACGACATGAGAACTATTGACACGAGTTCATGTTAGATTTTAATATATCTTTGATTTTGAATATCAAGCTCATTATATTTTCTTATGCTAAAATCACAAGTTGTAATTAACTTCTTTTAAAAACTTTTAAATAGTTTTAATAGGATTTTTAAGTTAAATTCTAAACACATCTATTACTTATTTTTTGCAGAATAGTGTTTTGAACTCTTTAAATTCTGATATTTTTTTCTAATTAAACATGCTTCTATTTTTTAAAAAAAATTAATCATCTAAATCACTTTGTTCTTAATTTTTTCTTTTCTATTTTTTTAATTTACTACTTCTGTCCAAAATGATTTACCTTTTTATTATTACTTTTTTTATATAAATTTTTAGTGTTTGCATGCTTTCATTGATTATTTGATCAGTGGCGGACCCAGACTCTCAAATGAGCTAGCGGTGTCAAGAGTTAAGGGGCAAGAACTTCTCAGGCAGAATATGTGGGCATGTGATGAGAGTTCGCAAGTAGCGTCTCCAAATTTCTTTTACAAACATAATAAGAAATAACAAAAAATATTAAACTAATAAATTTTATCTTTAACGTTTAATTAATTAAAATAACATAATGAAATGACATTACTATTATTTATAAAAATGATAGCAGTAGAAAATATTGAAGTTAATACACATTGAAGTGGTTGATAACTAATTTTTTTAAACACAATAAGAAACAACAAAAAACTCCGGAGTAATAAACTTTCCTCAAATATTCAAATGATTCAAAATAACACAGTTATGGAGTAGAAAGTATTATTATTAATTATTTAAAAAATTGTTAATACCTAATACTGTTTTTAAAAAAATTCAGTGGTGACGGTTGCAGCACCTGACCCCCCTAGGTCCACCCTTTCATTTGATGAAATCAAATAATCTTGTGACTTCTTTTTGTAGAAATTTTGATATAGTTTTTAAACATGTAAATCTTATTTTTTATTTCTATGCCAATTTGTTAATAAAATCATTATAAAGATCATGGAATTTCGCAAGTCGTTCAAAAAGGGAATATAATTTTGGAACGGATGTTCAAAAAGACAAATCTAGTAAAATTATTAATGTATCAGTAGTTATTAGTTAATGTAAATCTTATATAATTAATAGTCAAAGTTAATGGAAAAAAGACTAAAGTAGAAATAAAGCATTAAAAATATACCAAAATAGGAGTGCCATGTTTTTATTCTCAAAATAAGAACTAAAATGCATTTGCAATGTCATTTATGATTATCTACATTACCTAAAAGTACTGTGTAATATTCATGTATAATGTCACATTAGCAAAGTGCAAACTTTTAGAAATATAACATAACATTTATTTTTAAAATTAAATATAAGTTCCACGTATAAGTTTCATTTATCTCCAAAATATGAATTTGGACTGTGACATTATGACACTATATAGTGGCATCACACTGTAATTTTTTGTACTATGCATTCGTATTATACTCTTATTTTAGAATAAAAAACATGAAACTCATATTTTAGTTTTTTTCGCATTTTTACTTCTAGATCTAGCAATAAATGACCCGACCTATTTTTGACCTTAATCCCGACCCGAAAATAGTGAGTTTTGAACAAAGGTATTGATGACTAAACCCGAACTTGGCCATACCTGAAATGACCCACTAAAAAAGGGTCAAATCTGATCAAACCCGAACCCGACCTAACCGACCCACTAATTTAAGAGTTTTTCAAAATCATATAATTTACTAATCAATTTTAGTGTATAAATTTATATTTTTAGACAAAATTTTAATGATATTGCATAAAGATCTTACTTTCTTTCTAAAACTTATCCATTTTTTAATTCTTTATATTGATTTATATATCTAAATATTATTTAGAATTTAAAATAAAATAATTTAGAAGATTTAGTACATGTTTTTTTGATGTTTCAAATTTATTCAATACAAAATGCAATCGTTAATGTGAATTTAAAATTTTTAAAACCAAAGTCATAATCCGTTAGGTCGATTCGAACCCGATGACATTGAACGTACAGTTCTCAACCCGAACCCGAATTGAACTCGAAATAACATGAACCCGAAGTGACCATACTCGAACCCAACGGACCAATTTGCCAGCTCTATTTACTCCTAATTTAATTCTTTTTACCTAAAACAAAAATTACTCTATCAAAAATTAGAATAATAACGTGGCAATCCATTGGGTGAGGGAGGAAGTATTAAACAACACAATTTTTCCTTAAAAGATGCGACCGGACAAGGAGAGTGCCAAAATGCCAAACTTTTTCTCTCTTTATCCATAAGCAGTGTTTACTTGCACTGCACAAATATTCTCTCTCTCAATTTCTATTTATTCCCCTTGTGAAAATGACTCCCATTAACTCATTCTTATTCCTCTACACTTCCTAACCAGCCAATTAGAATCTTTGTTTTAACCCTTTGGTTCTTTAAATTAATAAATACTCATCCGATCCATTCAATAATCCAAAAGAAAAAAAAGCCCAAAACCCAAAAACCAAAAAGAAAAAATCAAATGGCTTTTGCCCCTCCTTCCTTTGATGTGTGGGCATGGATCCAAAACCTCCCACCAATCACACAATGGAGAAGTGACTCATTTTCCATGCCAATTTGTTGTTCTTCTTCATGCCAACCTTCCCTCAAACTCTCCATCACCAAATCCCATGACTACAAAATCCACTTGACCATTTTTGTAGACTACAATCTCCCCATTGTTCTATGGGCATCAAAGCCAACACCAATCGCCTCAAAACCCACAATGAAAGGATTATTGGACCGCGACTTCGTCTTCCGTCTACTACACAACATCGTCCAAGTCGTCTTGAGCTACGGCCCAACCAGGCGTGCTTGGGCCACGCTCAGGTTGCCGACCCTACACTTTGATGATGCCAATGCCAGAGACGTCTTCAACATCTCGTTCCTCACCCTGGCCTTCATCATATGCATCTACGAGTGCCCTCAAGACCTCAGGGCCACATGCATTCGCGCCCTGAAAGACCAGTTCGCGAGCTCACGATCCAGGACTTCGTCCGTGCTCCTCATGCGTCTCCTAGGGTCAGACACAGAGGAGCAGTGGATGCGGTCCGTGAACCTCGCGATCACGAACTGGATCGTGGAGCTACAGTCCAGGAATAACCAAACGGTTATAAGGACTCCTTCGACGCTGTTTTCCTACGCGTGCTCATCTTTCGGGCTTTGGAAAGTACAATTGTATTGTCCTATCATAGCCATGGACATTGAGAAATGTAGTCACCCTTCCCCTGATGAGCCCTTGCGCTTTTCCCTCAACTATCATCAATTAGAAGGTGTTATTCAACTGAACTACAAGGTTTTAATCCGAGAGAACTGGATTGACGTCATGGTCAACACAGATAACATAAGGTACTTTGGTTTTTTTCTATAGTTTAACATAAGTATAAATTTGCCTTTTTTTATAATCTTCATTCCATATGATTGATTGTGTTTGATTATTATTTTTCCCTTTGCCCCTTATTAACCTTCTCATGTGAAAATGACGTGAATGGAAGAAGTAAAATTGAAAAAAAATTATCTAAATTCCCTTGCCTAACTTTTTGAGTATAATAAAAGTGAAGTAAAATGTATTACCTATGTCTCATAGGAGAAAGACCAGAGTAGGACTAAAATATTGAAAATATACCAAAATAGGACTACCATTTTTTTAATCCCGAAATAGAACTTACATTATCAAAAAAGTATAGTAATGTACACATGTACAGTGCCACATTACCACAATGCAAAGTTCTATTTCGGAAAAAAAACATGAAAGTCATATTTTGGTACTTTTCTCTAAGTTTTAGTCCTATTTAGGTTGATTTGTAATGTCTCTCATATCTTTTCTTTTCGTTCTGACTTGACACGCTTTTAAATGTAAGATGAAAATATGTTTATTTTTTTCGTGGTGTGCTAAATTGAAGAGATGTTAAAAATATCTTCCATTTCAATTCATTGATTTTTTTGTAGGTGTGATGTTATTAGGTTGGTAGATGAAGCTCTAATGAATGGGAGAGGAGCAGGGGTATCTGAAAAGCATTTCCCTTCAAGAATATCCCTTAAACTCACCCCAACCCTACAAACTAACATCATAAGTGTGTCCCTAAATAGGTCCTCTGAAAACCCCATAACAGAAATAGAGATAGAGAGGACTGTGGAAGCATCATTTGAACCTCCCAACCTTGGGCTTGGACTCAAGGTCTGTTGGGATATCTCTTGAAAACTTTCTTCTTAATTATTTGAATTTTTATGGTTTCCAGTGCGATATTTTGATTAAAAATCTCAGTTTATATGTAGGTATATATTATACAAATAAAGTTCCACTAATCCAGAATTAAAGTCTACGTTAATTTTTTTGTCAAATTGTGATCTTCTTTGATCACAAAATAAAAATCGTTTTAAATAAATAAATGTAATTAACTTTGATATATCAAATTATATATATATATATATACATTTATATTTATATATATATGAGAATAAAGCTAATTATATTAAATTTATAACATAATTAATTTTTTCATAATTTATAGTCCAAGAGTATAATAATTTAACAAAAAAAGTCAAAATAGACCTTACTATTTGGACATTGTAGAGTAGTATTTAGAAACTACATTTGATAACATATATATTCGTATTAAATTTATATCATATGAAAATGTGTTTTTCTATGTAATATATTTTCCGGTCAAAGTTTTAAAATATTGACTAAGAAAAGTGGAATGGCAAGAATTTTTTTTGAACGGAGATAGTATTAAATATTAATTAACTTTGCAGTTTATGGAGTATTTTATTTTAATGGTTTGAAAATAAAATAAGAACAAAAGAAGAGATTAGAAAGTTGTTTTTGAGAGTATTTTTTTTAGGAAAGAGAGACTACTAATTGTTTAAATATTGTGTTGTACTCCAATTACCACTACATCTCTACCATACAATCTCAAGTATGAATAAAAAGATTAAAAAGTGAATAAATATTAAAGAGAGATGGTAGGGGTACACTAAATGTGTACCATAAATATACACCATGCATTTTGTTACCACGCATATTTATTTATTTTTTCTTTTTTCTTTTACATGCATAAGTGTGTGGTGTTAAAGTACTTAGGGTATACTTTTGGTGTACCTCTAGGGTTTCAATATTAAATGGTGAGAATTGGTGGTGTACAAAGAGAGTAGACCAAATGGTGTACCTCTAATAAAGTTAAATATGTTTTTAATCTCTATAAAATAAGAGATTTTTGTTTTTTGTACTTGTAAAATATTTTTTGTTAAAATCATCCTTACAAAATTTTTTATTTTGAAAATGGTCCTTATAAGTAATTAAGATTTTTAATTTGTTGATATAGCATATTTATTTGGTACTCAACATCTAAGTTTTGCAATTCTAATTACTTCACACTCAATTCTCATGGTCTAAATTGTGTCACATTTATCAAACTACATCTTCAATTCTCAATTTTTTATTCATTTATATTTCTAAGAAATTTGGAAATTAGAGATCTAATATGAATTAGTAAAAATTTGGAGCTTGGAAATTACGTCAGACATAATTAGAAAATACAAGACTAAGATGTTGAGTATGAAATAAATTAAATGTGATATCCCATATTAATAGAAGTGCTAATTACGTATAAGAACTATTTTCGAAATAAAATTTTTTGTAAGAATGAAAATACATTTAACCCATTTTAATATTAGGGTGCGTTTATATCTAATCACATTTTGGCTAAATCCACTCTATTTATGTTAAATTGACAATTTACCATAAAAATATATTGTACAAAATAAAACTTTTTAAGGTAAAACTGTCGACTTGGGACCGGTATTTTTTTGGTTGAAAAAGCTAACTTTCAATTTTTTGTAATTATTTTCAGTTTCTCCCAATTCTTCTAAATTTGCTTCTAGTTTTTCTTCACATTTCATCCAACTCTTTATAGTTTTTATCCAAAATTAGTTTCCTTGCATAATTATATGGGAAATCATTTAATTTAATGATTTTTTAACACTTCATTTTTTTCAACATTTTCCAACTCTGTCAAGATTATTCCAATTTTTTTTGCTTTTTTCTAACATCCAGCTGTAGAATTCCAACCAAAAGGAACAAATCTTTCATATAAACCAAGTGAATTTCACAAAACAAAGTGTGGATTTTTCCACACCCTTAATAGTATTGTGAAAAGTTAAATTCAATTGGACGGATTAGCTTTTTTCCATAGTTGTGACCAGTTTTTACGAAAAAAAGAATAGTGTGTTGATCTTTTATTATTTTTTTTTTGTACATTTTTCTTCCCATTTTAAACTTTGAGTATGGTGTTTGGTAATTCTTTCCAATAAGGTTGGGGGAGGTGAAACCGTGGTGACAAGCCTCAAACCATGGAAGTTCGAACAGTCCGTGAAGGGAGACAGCTCATGCTTCAACTGGTTTTTGCACGATAACGTAGACGGGAGGGAAGTCTTCTCGTCGAAGCCCTCGAAGCTCGCGATGATGAACCCGAGGGCTTGGTTCAAAAACCGCTACTCGAACGCTCACCGGCCCTTCACGAAGCAGGGAGGGGTGGTGTTTGCGGGCGACGAGTACGGGGAGAAGGTGGTGTGGAAGGTGGAGAAGAGTGCCATGGGGAAGACTATGGAGTGGGAGCTGAGGGGATGGATTTGGCTAACTTATTGGCCTAATAAACAAATGACATTTTACAGTGAGAGCAGGATGTGTGAATTCAGAGAAGTTCTTCATCTTTCCCTTGTCTAGACAACCAAAGCTAATGAAGATGTGTGTATGTATGTATATATATCCCGATTATATTATTTCACTAAATAACACTCATTGACTATCATGTACAGATGAAATTCACATATATGTGTATATGTATCAAAATTGCTAGCTAGTGATTACTACGATGAATGAACTTTTAGGCGTATTTGGTAAGTAAAATACATGTAAGTTTTAATATTTCTTGATATCAGAAATATTTTATTCGTACTTGATGATGTCTAAAAATGTTTCGAATTTGATATCTTCTACTATAAAAAAGATACAGGTAGTTGACATGGTATTTGATTAATTATTTATTACTCCCTCCGTCCCAGAGTATTTGTCCACTCTCTTTTTTACACACCATCAAATGCACTTTTTTAATTCATTTTATCTTGTAATTTGTATATTAAAAAATTATAGAAATTATATATTAATAATCTATATGTTAAGACAAATCAAACAAGATCACACATGACTATATTTAAGCTTACACATTGAGAGAATTTGATGAATCAAAGTGCTTAGATGAACAGTTCCAAAAGTCAAAACCGGACGAATATAGCGGGACGGAGGTAGTAGTTAGTATTTAATACTCTACGAGAATTTATTATTTATTATAATCTTGTTTTTATAGGTCAGCGGAATTAAAAGCTCATTCAAGAAATAATTTTTGGTTCTTTATCTCGATGCATTTGTTGAACCAGCATACTTAGTATTAGGGGTTCGTATTCTCGTTAGGATTACAGTTCAATTACAAATAGAGATGTACCCTCCCATGTTTCTCTTGTAGCTCAGAAGCGCTCGAAGTTTTCTATCATGGAGCTTGAAGACGCTCGATGTACTTCCCATTTCCAATACATTTATGAAATATTTGCACTAAATAGCACTAAAACTTAAGTCATTTCCCTAAATATCACTTAAACTGTTTTATTCCCTAAATAGCACTGAATAATGTCCATAATGTCTAGTGATGGCGAATATTTGCTTGAATAATGACTAATGCATAATGACTAAAAGTGCTATATTGGGAAGAAAAAACACATGTTGTGCTATTTAGGGAAAGTCATTATGTTTTAGTGCTATTTAAGTAAAATACCTCTATATTTAACATATCAAAGTGCTTTCATTGAGATGACTCATCAAAAAATTGTTTCATTTCAACGTTCTCTCTTCTTCCTATCGTCGCACGATCGGTTGGTGACGCCGAGTCAACACCATGGCTGCTCTTAGACAATTAAGGCCATCCAATTGTTCATTCTTGTGACAATGTATTTATGTATATTTGTATTTCATAGTATTTTTAAATATCATCATATCTGTTAATATTTCTGACATTGCAATATATTTTTTGATAATAAAAGTATGGAACCCCTGGATACTCAAAAAGCGTATGATTCAGTAAGTTGGAAATCAATCAAGGGTATATTACAGGGACTGAAGTTTCCCACGGAAGTTCATTAAGTGGGTTCTGTTTTGCAAAGCAGATCCCAAGTCTGTTAACTGTATTATGAATGCCTTGGAGGAGTTTCAACTCACTACTGGGCTAAAGATTAACAGGAACAACTCTAAGGTAGTGTTTGGGGGAATTAGGAATGACACAGAGAGCAGAGGTTGCTGGAAATGACTAATTTAAAGCAAGGTAAGTTTCCTTTCAAATATTTGGGGTCTTCTACCACTGCTGCTAGAGTGAGAGCCCATGAATGTGATGCATTGATCACTAAGCTTACTGCAAGAATAACAATATGGGGAACCAGACATTTTTCTTACATAGTTAGGGTTAGACTAATAAACTCAATGCTGATGGGAGTAGTCTTTTTCTGGGCGAGAATCTTTATCCTGCCCAAAGGAGTGATGAAGAAGATAATGAAAATTTGTAGGAACTTCTTGTAGAATGGTACAACAGATCAGAATACAAAAAGGCACCCCTAGTCAAATGAGATGAGGTATGCCAATCGAAGAAGCATGGTGGTTTGGGGATAAAAAATGCATTGAATTGGAATTATGCACTTATTATGAAACTAAATTGGGACAAAGCTAAAAAGAAAGACATTTTATGGATTAGATGGATACATGCAAGGTATATTAAAGGGGGTGATTTCTGGTGCTACAAGCCTAAGCAAGATTCTTGTCACTATTGGAAGGAAATGATGAGGGTTAAGGATAAGTTTGTAGATATGCCAATTAACTACCTTATGCCATAGGTAAAGGATATGAATGGCTTCAAGGTGAAAGGGAAAAGCCTGTGTGGAGAGATTGGGTTTGGAATAAATATACCCCACCCAAATTTAGATTCATAATATGTCTGTTTTGGAAGGGCAGATTGCAAACAGAGGATAGAGTTGGTAAGTATATGAGTATTAACACAACCGGTGAACTCTGTGGTAGAGAGGCAGAAACTATGCAGCACCTTTTCTGGCAGTGTGAAGAGGCTATGTCACTGGCTGCTGTGGTAATGAACGAGTTTAACCTACAAATCTACGCTGGGCGTGGTGAGGATTTTGGGAGAGCAGTGCAAGCTATAACAGGTGGGAAGCAAATAAAAGGATAGATTGCACTGTGGGCTACTTGTGTATACCAAATTCGGAGATGGCCTAAAGGAATGATAAAATGCACCAAAATAAGGGAGAAGCTGGAATGCCTACTCATCAAGCAATAGTTTATATAAGGAGTTATTTAGACTATATGAAGACTTTGTAATATGTAGTAAGCATATGTGGTAGGAATTTAAATGCGCTATATTACGTTTAAACTGATGCTTTGGAAATAAAGTGTGTGAATTATGTGCAAAAAAAAAGAACCCTGGGTTTTCCTTAATTTGAAAAAATATAAGTCCCATCCTCGAGAATCAAACTCAGTTTGATGATCCTTGAGAGAAGTTAATTGATTTTTGATCGCAAATTGGTGGTCAAAAGTGAGGCCTGCACTGAATGTTGCAGAACCCATATGCTTAGCATCGTTGCCTCCAATCACATTTGTTATAAAGCAAACTCGAGCCTTACTTTCTTACACTCCTTACTTTGCCAACTGCCCAACACTACTGACTTATTGAAATGAGGAGATTATTGGAGTGGCGACTATGGACGTTTATTTAATTTTTTTACTCCCTCCGTCCATTAAACTCCTTCATTTTTTTCTTGTCCTACTAACTCTTTTCCTTATCTATTAAAAAACCACTTTATCCTTTATTTTTCATTCTTACCTATCACATCATATCTTTTTACCACGAATCTATCTATTACATCAAATATTTTTATTGGAATACTTATTTCCGGCTTGAAGAGGCTTTATAAACCTTACTAGCCCTAATTTAAACTCACTCATTTCCGATTCGCCTTTTAGTTGCTCTCTGCCTGCGGCGAGCCGACGGTCGACGATCTCTGCCTTCCCGGCAATCCGACGGGCGACGACCTATGCATTTGCGACAAGCAGACATTTGCTCTGCTTTCCCTTAGATCCACCGACCAACTCTTCAAAGTCCGACGCGGCGACGCCTTCAGCGACCACCGACCAACTCTTCAAAACCCGACCAACCGGTATCATCCGATTGAGGTTTCTTATCGGTTTTTAATTACTACGGGGTAATATAAAACTATCTGGAATTTTAATTGTTTAATTCCTTTCGTATTGTTTTAAAATTTTAGTCTTAACCCTAATATAGTAATCAAATTGGGCAATGCAATTGTTTATTTCATTTCTTTCAACTTTTTGCTAATTAAATCCTTCATACTTCAGATCCTATTTCTTATTATTTTTCTCATAATTATTCTTTAATATTTTCCCACAAACAGTAGTATTTTTGCCTTATTATTTTTCAATATTATTAGTTGTAAATTAAATTATTCTTTAATATTTTCCCACAAACAGTAGTATTTTTGCCTTATTATTTTTCAATATTATTAGTTCTAGGCCTCCTTTAGTAAAATCTCTTATACTATGCTTGGTTCAAAGAATTTGCAAGAGAAAAGAAAAAAATTTGATGGGGAAAACAATTATTCATGTTTGGTTAGAGAGAAAAAAAGTGGAAGGAAAAGTAAATGAGAAGACAAATTGTTCTAAAAGGAGGGTGGAAGGAAAAGAAATTGAGAAAACAAATGCCGACCCTATTTCTTACCACGCTTGATGCACTCAAGTGTGGATTTGAGCGCTAATGACAAGCTTGATCTTTTTATTTCAAGGTGTTACATGTTTATAATTTCATCTCTTCAAAATATTGATAATCATTTAATATGAGTTCCACCTTTTTTCCTAGTAATGAAATGGTTTTTCCACCATCGATGAGGCCTTAAATATGTAAAGTCAACAAAAGTGCTTTGATTATTAGTATTTTGTTATAAAGATCTTTATTCTAACAGTTGAATTGCACAATAGTAATTGTAAATGAAAGAAAAACTAACTAAAGAGATAAGCAATATGTGTAGCTATGTTATGTATATGGGGCTATGCAAACGGCAGGCATATGTCTACTACTTAGGTGCATTGTAACCAGATTTTTCTTTAAAGTCATGTTATTCCAAATGATTTTCAGAAGAATGGGCAGGTTTGCAGGAAAGGGCGGCTTTGCAGGACGATAAACCTTATGGGTCTAGTTCTTTTATTCATATAATGGTAGATTAACGAGTAATTATTTCCTATGGCGAGTAAATAATGTGTGCCAGATGATGTTTGGGACATTGCTCAAGGGCTTTGAGAAAACTGTGAGAAAACATTGTATTACATCCCATCTGATGGCAGACTCTCGTTCCATTTGTTTCCATGTTATTCTCTTGGTATCTTTTGATGAAAATTAAACTTCCTAGGTCCCCAATCGGATGTCCTGTTGTTTCTGAGTGACATTATTTTCAATTCAATTTCTTTAAATATTGGGATAAAATTTAAAAATAAAATTTATAGATTTAGAAATTCAATCTCTCCCTCCCTCCCTCCCTTGCTTCCATGTCTTTCTCTATGTATATTTTGATGAAATTCATAACAACACAGTTGGATCCCACACGAGTAGGGTCTGGGGAGGGTGTGTACGCAAACCTTGTCCCTACTCGAAAGTAGAGGATGAAATTTATAGTTGCTATTTATTTATTTATTAGATTGGATTACTACAAACGTTTAGGTATGCTATCACTTATTAGGGGTGATATGTGGTTATCTGAGTCATGTTGCCATAGTGGTGAAAGGCACTGGCACATGGTAAATCCCATCATAGATGTTGAGCCAAACAATTTATGTTGGTGCTCGTTAGTGCTTTATCAGCAGGATTGAAGTCTTGTTTTCCAAATTTATTTACCTGGGAAAGTGGAAGGTTTGCAGGATGCCAGGATCGTAAGCCGTATGAATCTTGTTCTATCATTCCTATGATGGTATATTCACTAGAAATTCATGCCAACTGTGAGTAATTAAGTATCACCTGCCAGATGATGTTTGGGACATTGCGCAAGGGCTTTGAGTCTCCGGAAGTGGAAACTGTGAAAAAACATTACAATATATCCATCCCATCTGATGGCAGACTCTTGTTCCATCACTTTCAGTTGCCTTTTGTTATCTCTCTCTCTCTTGCTTCCATATCTTTCTCCATGTATGTTTTGATGAAATTTATAACAACCCAGTTTGATCCCACACGAGTAGGGTTTGAGGAGGGTGTGTGTACACAGACCTTGCACCTGCTCGAAAGGGGAGGAAGAAATTTATAGTTGCTACTTATTTATTTGTTTATTTAGATGCTTGGTGTGTGTACACAGACCTTGCACCTGCTCGAAAGGGGAGGATGAAATTTATAGTTGCTACTTATTTATTTGTTTATTTAGATGCTTGGTGCTATATTTGTGTTTTTATTAGTGCTTCTTTGCTTTCTGTATCCCTTGTGATCTTCTATTTGTGCAACTGAGCCGGGGGTCTCTTGGAAACAGCTTCTCTAGGGGCAAGGTTTGCGTACACACACCCTCCCCAGACCCAACTTGTGTGAGATCCAACTGGGTTGTTGTTGTTGTATTTATTTATTTGTTTATTAGATTGGATCACTACAAACGTTTAGGGATGCGATCACTTAGTAGGGGTGACATCTTATGTGGTAATCTGAGTCATGTTGCCATAGTGGTGAATGGCACTGACACACGGTAAATCCCATCATAGATGTTGAGTCAAGACATGAATGAATGGCGCATGTCTAGTTGCACATTAGTGCTTTATGTGCAAAATTGAAGTCTTGTTGCCCAAAATGATTTTATCGGGGGAAGGGGCAGTTTTGCAGGATTGCAAGCCATATGATTCGTGTTATGTTATTCCTATAATGGTAGATTAATCATGGCAACTGTAAGTAATTAAGTATCTTCTGCCAGATGATGTTTGGGACATTGCGCAAGGGCTTTGAGTCTCCTCTTATCATTTGGGTAGTGGAAACTGTGAGAAAACATTATATCACATCCCATCTGATGGCAGATTTTCGTTCCATCACTTTCTGTTACCTTTCGTTATCTCTCTCTCTCTCTCTCCCCTGTTTCCATGTCTTTCTCTATGTATCCTTTGATGAAATTTAGAGTTGGTATTTATTTATTAGATTGGATTACTATAAATGTTTAGGGATGAAACCACATATTAGGGGGCGACATCTTATGTGACGAATGAAAGGCGCACGCCTAGGTGCGCATTAGCGCTTAAGTGCAGAAGTGGAGACACACCTCAAATGCATAATACTTGCTTTCAAATCAAAAGAAAACCTTTTTAGGGTAAATTGTACTGACCTATTGATCATATACTATGTCAGTGTCCCTCTGAGTCAAACATGCAATATTCTCTAGTACGGCGGTCTAAATTGCCCTCAACCAGTCATATATAAATCAGGCGGCTGTAAATTGTTTATGGTAAATAAAACAATCAAATTTGGTTTTGATAGTGATATTATTATTATTTTTCATCTCAGCGTCTCTCTTTGTTCGTTCTTTGGACATTTTTCTTACTGGTGTGAGTTCTCTCTCTTTTTTTTGTTTTCTTTTTCGCTCTTTTTCTTCATGCCATTCTTTTCTCAGATTTTACTCAGCTATCCTGAAATAAAATGGATATTGATCTGTCTGTTTTTCAATTTTAATTTCCCGCAGATCAGTAGATTTTGGGATCTTTTCATTTCACCTAAATACTTAGTTTACTGTCCACTGATTGTATTGTAATCTTTGTATTTTTAGGTGTGTGTGAGTGTGCTTTTTTTTCCAGTCATATTTGTGATAGTCATTTGATATTTGTTCCTCTTCCATCAATTCTTTTTTTTCCCTCCATTAAATAAAGTGGTTTTGAATTCACTGATGTGGCTTTAAACAGCTCAAGCTGTTAGAAGTATTCTGATTTATAATACTCTGTATTTTGTTAAGATGATTTCTTATCTGACAGTTGAGTTTGCACTACTATTGTAAATGGAAAGGTTTAGTAATAGAGGATTTAAGCAATGTTTAGCTATATACAAGGTTATGCAAAAGATGCACTTTTTCCAAATTCTAATGCTTAGGTGCATTGAAACCCGATAATCCTTTGAAGACTTACAAAAATAGCAGAGGAGTGGAAAGCTAGTTTAACTAGTTTAAGGAGGCTATCTTTCCTGAATAAACCTATAGTGAAACGAATAAAGAAAGATATTTACTAATGAACATTATATACGTTTCAGGGTTTACACACAAGTACGACCAATTGCCCCCACCTTGTCGCCTTAAATGATTTTCCCTGAGAAAGTGGGAGGCAATGAAGGATCGTAAACCTTACGGAACGGTTTTATTATTTTTATAATGATAGACAGATGGGTTTGCAAGAAATGCATGCCAATGGTTAGTAAGACCTGCCAGATGATGTTTATTAGGACATTGCTCAAGGGCTTATGACTAGGCAGACATAACTTCCCTAACCCAGACCCCATACCTCCCTCTCTTTCTCTCTGGATATATCTAAACATAATCTGAAAAATAAGTGTGAGCATTGGTGAAGATTACAAAGAGAGACATATACTAGTTATTGCTTGGCAGTTAATTGTTTAAAATAGGAACTGGATAATCTCTTGAACAATAGGGAGGAACTAAAGTTGGTTGCTAATTTTGAGAATACGAAGGTCTTTGTTTTTTTTTCAGGGCACATGAAATGAAACATATCGTGAAAATATTTACAATTCTGGTGGCTGTATCTGCCCTTTGGACGTGGTTGCTAAAGACGGCTGTTTTACCAGAAAGTTATACTTGGTTGGTAAGAATAGTTTCCTCTTCTTGCTCACCACTTTAGTCTAATGTTTATAATCTTAAGATCTAAGTTGGGTTATTGTTTTACTTCTCTGCCAGCTCCCAATCTACTTCGTCGTGTCGCTAGGGTGTTATGGGCTAGTAATGGTTGGAGTAGGCCTGATGCAGTTCCCTACTTGTCCCCAAGAGGCAGTTCTTTTACAGCAGGTAAGAGTTTACGTTTCGTTTACCTCTTTTTTTTTCCGGGTGGGTTAGGGCCCGCACTCTCTTCGTATGACCAAATAATGCTTTCGTTTTAAAGGAACGAGTGTGTTTCAGAACGATATGGAAATGCTAGTACAGATTTAGACAGGTGGTGTGATATATTGAAACAAAAGTGATTTATTTGTACAAATAAGGTGGAAGGAACATAATCTATTATTTCTTTTTCTTTAAAAAAAAACCAATTTTCCAATAAGCCTCCAAATCCTGTAATTAATGCAGGTTTTGTCATTTGTGCCCAACATATATTGCAATTTGTTTCTTTCTTTCTTTCTTTTAGTTGGTCATATGCAATGTGGATATACAACAACAATAACATTACCCCAGTGCCTCAACGGCTCCTGTCCATTGCGGGTTGGGGTGGGGGGGTCAAATGTACGCAGACGCAGTCTGACCCCTATGTTTAAAACATAGAGCGGTTGTTTCCAGATGACCCATGATGAGCGTCGAAAGTTGCATTGACTAAATGCTACTTCACAGTTTAGAGAGCCAATTTGCTTTATTCCATCATATCCCAGAGCCAAAAAATAGTGAATCTTCGGCTCATTATATGCAATGTGGATATATACATACTAATTTTGCAGTCATGTTTTGTAGGACATTCTTGAAGCCCAGACCTTCCTGAAGACAAGAGGAGTTGATGTTGGTTGATCCATGGATGGTAACTGCCCAAAAATATTTCTTCTTTCTTGTTATATGAATGAGAGTTTGCTTAAAACTTGTTGGTTTTCACAGCTTTCCCCTATCTTGCACAATGTTTTCATCTCATATGAGAGAGAGAGAGAGAGAGAGATTGCAGTAAAATTCATGAATAACTTTCTTGATAAAAACACCACTTTCTTCCATACTTTTTTTTAAAATTGTGGAGTATACTCTTTCTCTTACACATCAGTGTTACTGTAATCTTCGGTCATACATTCTTACAAGTGAAGGGGTGTACACATGCCAATTTGCCAACTTACTACAATTATTTTTTAATAATTAATTTTTATTTTAATTTAAAAAAAATCTAAACGGTTATGACAATTCATCATAAATCCGTTATCATCTTTAAAGCTTGAAGAACATGACGAGAGTTGAAAAAATTCATTTAATTTGTTTGTATGTATAAGTTGCAATTATTAATGTAAAATTTTTTTATTACAAATATTAGTAGTAATAAATATTGAAATTGTATAGAGAAAGAGAAGGGAGAGAGCAAGCAAATTAAATGAATTTTTTTTGGTACGGAAAGTGAAAGAGCAATATTACCCTTTATACCAAGTTGCCACATGGGCACATTTTTACAAGATTTTGTTTAGAACAAGAAATAATAATAATTATAATAATAATAACAATAATAGTAATAATAATAATAACAATAATACTAATAATAATAATAATAATAATAATAATAATAATAATAATAATAATAATAATAATAATAGTTTTTCTTTATCTTGATCTTAGTTAATTTGTGTGTGATTTAAGAACTTAATTGGACAAGCTGGAGTTGACAAAATATTATCGCAAGAAATAATAATAATAGTAGTGAATAATAATAATAATAATAATAATAATAAGAAATAATAATAATACTTCTTTAATAATAAACGTAAATGGTTGGAGTCAATTTAATGAGTAGGAGGAGTTATTATTGTTGGAGAAAAACAATTATTAAACAGGACGTTACATACATATTTTATGAGAAAATGTCTCTGAATGCTAAATTATTATTATTAATATTTTTTTTTTTGCGTTACATGTAATTAAATCAATTGGTCATCAGCGTATGCTGCTCTCACACACCAAAACGTATAATAATTCGTGTATTCAAAATTGGACAGAAATTAAAAATCAATTAAACCACGACTCATGTATAGGCTCGACCGTACCTGACCGAGCTCGACCGTACCTGACCGAGCCATACAAAAGGAAAAAAAATGTAGCATGACTAAATTAAGAGGCGGTAAAATAGAAGCGGTCATTGTTCAGAGTAAACGGGAACGGGTCGGTCGTTGCGAGGTCAACGACCGACTTGAGCTCATCCCACTTCTGGTCAGTGAACGGGTATCGTCGGTCGTCCGCGTTTGTATTAATATTAATATTATTATTATTACTCTCGTAATAATAATTATTGGTCGGGGAAGACGAGGACGACGACAAAAGGCTTGTCATGGAAGGGCAATAGTAAGAAGGTTGTGAGGGCAAAATGGGAACATTCTCCAGCTGCTGGCCTGAACTGTTGGTTAGGAAGAACTGTTGCAGGCTTCTTTTCTCCTCTTGTGTTGATATTGTTAAAAAGGATTCACTATTGCTATTCTTGTTATTGTTATGGTTCTTTTTTGCCCTTTTTGGCTCTTGATTTGAAGTCCTAGTAGTGTTGCATCTCTTGTAGGTTGTGCTCCTCTTGAAAACCCTACACAATGTCCATATCTCCTGAAATTTATCATAAAATAATAATGGTGTCAGAATTTTGTTTGCCAAGAAGTCACAATTAAAATTTTACCCCCTTAGCTTCATCCCAGAAAATTTTTAACCATTTTTTCTTTTTTAAACGTCCCTTTAAAATATTCCACATTTAGGTCTTGTTTAGTATACAAAATTCAAATTATGGAATTAAAATTGATGACAATAGTTCCAATTCTACTGTTTGGTAGCACAAAAATATGTGAATTTGAAATTGGTAGTGTCAAAAATGAGTTGGAATGAGAGAATTCAATTTTATCCAAATTAATTTAATAGAATTTTAATTTCTAAATTGGTCAATTCTGTATACCAAACGGACCATTAATATATATCCTTTTTAAAAAATAGGACTACTGTATTGTGACAAAGTCATTGCATGTATATTCAGATTTCAAACTATTTTTGGTATTATATATTCATATTATTGACATTATAGGTCATATTTTGGTGATAAAAACATCAAAGTCATATATTGGTTCAATCCATATGTTATACTTCTATTTTAGTAATCGTTTCTTATATTTTTTAACATTTTTCTTAAATACCGTAAAATTTAAACAAATGAAGCTTTATTTAGAACGACCACATATTGATAAAAGATTAATTGCATGTGAAATTTGCACTAAATAGAACTAAAACAAAAGTCATTTCCCAACGTAGGACTTAAACTTTTTTATTCTATAGGACTTAATAATGTCTAGTGGATCGGAAGAAATAATGTCTAGTAATGGTAGACATTTACTTGAATAACGTCTAATAGATAATGACCAATGGTCCTACATTGGGAAATAAAAACATATGGTCCTATATTGAGAAAGTCACATACCGCTTGATCTTGAGCAAATTTTTTATTTGATGAGGCGGGTAGAGGCGGAGGAGCAAGGCGGAACTCATGCATCATCCAATCAGTTTTGATCCCTTTCCCGGCGTTCCCCCGGTAGAAAACCAACGACTTCTTGAGGCCGATGGGGGTTTCCCCGGGAGGCGCGTAGACCGGTTTGTCAATGCCGGTCGCCTTCCAAAACCCGGAACTGGTTACCCGATTCGGCCTCACGCTGTTCTTGTACTTCCTCCCTCTTATACAAAAGAAATACCATTCTTTGACGTTGTCTCCCGCCGATGTGCTCGTAGTCCCTTTTGTTCGTTAAAATTAATTTAACATCAATTAATACATTAGTAATGTATTATAATAGAGTTAATAGTACTAAAAATACAATCATATTAGTAAGATGACTGCATCTCCCAAATTTAATGGGACATATATGAAGATGTAAAATTTTTATTAAATAAGACTAAAACATAAATCATTTCCCAATGTAGGACTTAAAACTTTTTTATTCTCTAAATAGGACTTAATAATGTCTAGTGGAAGTCTGGGAGGAATGATGTCCAATAATGATGGACATTTAGTTGAATAATGACTAACTGATAATTAATGACCAAAAGTCTTACATTGGAAAATAAAAACATATAGTCCTATATTGAGAAAGCTATTATATTTTAGTTCTATTTAAGTAAATTTCTCTATGAAGAATTGTTAACTAAAAAAATACTGCACACATGCACTCCTCTTGGTTGCATTATACTCCGTGTTTTTCATTCATAATACTACCTCCATTTCTTAAAACAGCTACTCTTTTATATTTTTTCGTTTTCTTTAAAACACGTCTTTTTTGTAAAAAAAAATGATTAATATATCTAAATTAATTTGTTACAATATACTCCATTCAATTTGCAATAACATAATAAGTCATTTGTATGATTCTTTTATTTTTTCAATTTTTTAAAATTTGAAATATAAATACTTATTTAAGTAGTAAAGAAATGCTTATTTTGTCCATGGTGGGCTTTAGTTAAATACTTAAACTAACAATCTTTTTTCAAAAAGAAAAAGAAAGTAATGAAAAAAAGCAATCAATCACGCTTTTAGATTGCTGAAAATCAACTTTCCCCCGTTATTTTTGCTTAGTTTTTCCAAACAATGATCATATTAACATTGGTAGAAGAATTTAGAATATTTAGTGGTTGACTAGATGAGATAATCATTATTTGCAAATTAAATCTCTCAATCTTTGATTATTTTAAAGCAAAAAAAAAACGTGACTTTATTTTAATGATTATGACAATTAATTATCACCCATTATTATGCTACTCAACGTAATTTATTATATAATTATTCAGACAAATTTTATAGTACTCGAAGTATATATAAAAAGATTAAAAACTCTATACATCATCATTTCATTTGGCTTCCTTTCAAAAAAAATCATTTCATTTGGCTTGTAATAATTAAGTCAATGTTCAAACATTAAGACGCCAGATAAGCATGTGAAAATTTTAAAAAAATTCATATAATTATGGAATATTATACTAATTGAATTTTTACTAATCTGCACCATATGAGATTTTGTTAGATTTACCTCTATATAAACTTTAATAAAGTTAATCTTTTATTATTAAGAAGAAAAGATAATTCAAGATGATAACAATTTTCTTTATGCAATGTTAAATGTTAGAATTTTCATATTGAATTTATTTATCACGTGATTAGTTCTTTGTATATATTAAAAATAAAATAAAAACAAAATAGATATTATACTCTGTATTATACTCTATCCGTTCCACAAAACCCTTCCGGTTTTGACTTTGGGGAAAAATAAGGAAAGTGTAATTTTGGTTGACTTTCCAATTTTGCCCCTGATGTGATGGGAAAAAGTAAGATGTGATAGTTTGGTTATAAGTGAAAAAGTATGATGTGATAAGTAGGGTATGGAAAAGTAGGGGTAAAAGTGGTTTTTAATAGAAAGTGGAAGTATTTTTTGTGGAAAACAAAAAAACGAAAGAGGAAGGGTTTTGTGAAACGGAAGGAATACAAATATATTTTTTAAAAAGAAAATATTCTTTCACCATTCTTTTGTCGTATAAACTCTCCAATAATTCTTTCAATAATAATAATAATAATTTATATTCTGTACTAAAAATTGTTAAATAAGTTATTTTATGTTACTTCACTCTCAAAATGAAAACCTAAAATGTGAAAGAAAAGAGACTCATTAAGATAACAATAACAATAATATCAACAACAAACTCACTAAATTACTATAAGATCAATTGATGATGGAGAAATAACCACCCGGAAACATTACTATATTAATCATTTGACTAAGGTTCCACTGACACTTGCCAACGATGTCTTTAGCGGTGCCAATGCATTTTTGGAAAACTTCCATTTACAAACTTGATGGTTCTTAACCTACCTAATCCCTTTTCTAAAACCCCTATATCCAGCCTAGCCCCACACCTGCCCTCCACCTCTATCCCTCAAAATGTACGTGTGGCCATTATGCAATGCACCCACATTTAGAGGGGAGTTAGGGCTGGGGGCTGGGATGGGAGGCAATGGTGGGAGGTTTAGAGCAAGGGAGAGATAGGTGGAGTAGAAAAAAACAATTTCACAAACGAATATTGGAGTTATTTAAAAAAACACAATGACAACGTAACGTTGGCTAATGTTAATGGAACCATGCCCTAACCTAAGCGATTTTATGTTTAAACACATTGAAATTAAAGCTAACATTTAACACAATCACTCACACACATAGTATATATTTATTCCTAAATAGATAGAAATGAGATGAAATATATCATATGATGAATTATTAGACAAATAATAACATACTTGGGAGATCCCAAGGATCATATTTGTAGATGTCAACTTGTTTAATGATCTCAATGCTCATTGGCTTGTTTTCCACCTTCCTTGTCAGATAAAACCCTACCAGCTCTTCATCTGTTGGGTGGAACCGAAACCCTGGCAGTACTGTCGAAATTTCTTCCTCTTCTTCTTCTTCTATTTCTATCTCTTCTTCTTTCTCCACTACTCTTTCACACTCTACTTTCTCATATGCTCCCATTCTTTTTTTCTCTCTCTTCTTTAATTCTGTATGGAATAATTAAGAAGTTGCAAAAGTAATTAATATAATGGACAGTTTACTAATTAATTTAATGAAGAAGGTGAGATACAGTACTATGCTTATATAGGGCTGATAGGATGAACCACGGCCGGCCTTGGTGGGTGCCCACCTTTTCAATCCTATATATACACTCACTATCTTTTTCCAATTTTCCCTACTTACATAAATCTCATTAAAATATTAACTCTTATCCCAAAAATTGAATTTCTATGTTTTTATTCATGAAATATGAGTTTAAACTATGACATTATACGTGACAATATATATTGACATTTCACAATGTTTTTTGTTAGGTGAATTCTTATGTGGTCTTAAGGCTCATTATCATTTTATAGACCCTCGTGTATTGATATCATAAAAAAATTTGAACATTTTGAAGAAAAGCCCACTTGCAAACTCATGAAAAGTGTTAGAGGGTTCATATTTTACATGTGGACTTAAGACCATGGAAAACTACTTTTTTGGTAATATGTGAAATTTGCACTAAATAGGATTAAAACATAATGACTTTCCTAATGTAAGACTTAAATTTTTTTATTCTCGAAATAGGACTTAATAATGACCTAGTGAGAGTAATAATGTCCTATATTGGGAAAATAAAAACATATGGTCCTATATTAGGAAAGTCATTATGTTTTAGTCCTATTTAGGTAAATTTCTCATATATGTTACCGTATTGGCATTATAACTCCTATTTTTGGGATAAAAAATAGAATTCTTTTTTTGGTATTTTCTCCATATTTTACCCATATTTTAGTATTTTTCCTTTCCATTGAGAGAGAGAGAGAGAGAGTGAGTGACAGAAAGGCACACACAAACATAATATAGTTCTAATGAGCCTAGAAAATAGAATTTAGAAAATACTTTTTTCGTCCCATAAAATCCTTCATGTTTGAAAAAGGCATGCCTTTAAGACGAGTAATTTTGATTTTATATTCTAATTATGACTTATCTATCTTACCCATCTCATCTTACTCTATTATAAAGTATTGACAAAATTATAAAATGACACCAAAATTACTTATATTAAGGGTGAATCTTTTTTTAAACAGAAAATGCTTAATGAGACGGAGACAGGGGCACACCTAGAACATTTGAACAATGGAATCGCATTTTAGAAAGTTCATATCAAACCATCACATTTCTAACATTAAATAAAAAAGATACTTCATAATATATAACATTCAAATTGACATTTACCATAAAAATCACAAATTAATAATAGTCTTTCATTACAAATATAAAAATACATTTTACAATTGATAAAGTCTATTTTTCATATTTCAAAAGTGATTTATTATAATACCTTTTCCTCCTATTTTGAAATTCAAATAATTAAAAACAGTATACGTTTTTAACAAAATATCCCTTGAAAGGTGAAGAATAAAAAAACACAAAAAACAAGCCTTAATGTGGGGATTCCAAAAAACAAAAAGAAAAACCTCTACATGCAACACCGAGCTTCTATCCAGCTACTCTAATCCTAGTTTTCCAAAGGTTCCTATCTAGGGCCATATCCTCAAGTCCTAAATCCTGCCTAATCACCTCCTTCTAATTCTTCCTAGATCTACCCCTTCCCCTACTTCTCCCGATTACCGTAATCCTCTCGCATCTCCGTACAGGGGCGTCAGCATCCCGCCGTCTCACATGGCCAAACCATCTCAACCTCGCTTCCCGCAACTTGTCTTCCACCGGTGCCATACCTACCTGACGTCGGATAATTTCATTCGAAATCCTATCCAACCTTGTCTTCCCACACATCCATCGTAACATCCGCATCTCCGCCGCATGCAGATGACGCACATGAGTCTTCTTAACCGCCCAACACTCTGCCCCATATAACATAGCAGGTCTGACTACGGATCGATAGAACTTACCTTTCATTATAGGCAAAATCTTCAGATCACACAACACCCCTGAAGCTAACCGCCATTTGGCCCAAGCCACTCCAACCCATGTCCAACATCCGCATCTAACTCCCCATCCGCCTGGATTACCGAGCCAAGATATCGAAACTTGTCTACCTTAGGTACTAGGTGAGAGTCAATCCTGACTTCCACCTCTGATTCTGTATCCCGGCCGCTGAAACGACATTCCATGCATTCAGTCTTGTTCCTACTTATTCTGAATCCTTTAGTCTCAAGGGCAAGGTGCCATAATTCCAACTTATCGTTTAGTCCCTCACGCGTGTCGTCGATAAGCACAATATCATCCGCGAAAAGCATGCACCATGGGACCCCATCTTGAACACCTTGAGTTAGGATGTCCATCACCAAGGCGAACAATAAAGGGCTAAGGGCAGACCACTAGTGCAACCCGATCCCTACCGAGAAGGAATCTGAGTCGCCCCCGGAAGTCCTTACCTTGGTCATAGCCCCATCATACATATCCTTGATCCCGCGAGTGTACACGATGGGAACTCCTCTTGCCTTAAGGAACCTCCATAAGACCTCCCTTGGCACCCTATCATACGCCTTCTCAAGGTCAATAAACACCATATGAAGGTCCTTCTTTCTAGCCCTATACTCTTCCATTAACCTCCTCACGAGATGAATGACATTTGTAGTCGATCTGCTAGGCATGAAACCAAACTGGTTCTCAGAGATGCAAACCCCTTTCCGCACCCTATACTCAATGACTCACTCCTAAACCTTCATGGTGTGGCTAAGCAGTTTGATGCCTCTGTAATTCTCACATCTCTGAATGTCACCTTTGCCTTTAAACAGAGGGACCAAGAGACTCTCCCTCCACTCATCAGACATCCTTGTCCGGAGGATAACATTGAAGAGTTTGGTTAACCAAACCCACGCACCACGACCCGCATGCTTCCAAAACTCCACCAGAATCTCATCTGGTCCCAAAGCTCTCCCACTACGCATCACGCGGAGAGCCCAAACCACCTCTTCCAGGCAAATGCGCCGGCAATACACACGAGACGCCCTAGGATGTCCCAACTCATCAAGAACTAGCCTCTGGTCTCCTCCCGCATTTAAGAGTTCACTAAAGTACTCCCCCCAGCGCTTAGCCACCTTGGCACTCTCAACTAACACTCTACCATTGTTGTCCTTCACGCATCTCACGTGGTCTAGATCTCTGGCCTTCCTCTCACGCACCTTAGCAAGCTGGAACAATGGATTAACACTGCCTTTCTCCTCAATATCCTTGTAGAGGCGTTCAAAAGCGGCATTCTTTGCCCTCGTTACCTCTAACTTAGCTTCTTTACGTGCTTTCTTGTACTCCACTCGTAACGCCGCTCTTTCCTCCTCAAAATTGCAGCCCATGTACCTCAAATATGCCACCTTCTTAGCTTCCACCTTACTTCGGACTGAATACGCTTTTCCCATTCGAGCTGCTTGTCCAACGATTACAGAAATGCATTTCATGGATATATAGTAATATTAAGTACATATACCTATAAGTATATATAAAATTACAAAATTTGAGTGGGGCCGCGTGCCCCCGTATGACTCGACGTGGGTCCGCCCCTAGACGGAGGGAGTATATATGATATTAACATAAATTTTATATACGATATTATTCCATAAAACATGCCCTCATGTTGAATCACGTATCGAACAAATGCCCACCTTGTGTAAGAAGAACTCGAACTCACACTTTCCTAGTGCTTTGGTGAAGATATCAACCAATTGAAGATGTGTCCCTACATGTGTGGCTTTGATCGACCCATCAACAATCATTTTGAATAAACTTACAATTTACTTCAATATGTTTTGTTCTATCATCAAACACTGAATTTGCTCAAATATGTAGAGTCGCTTCATTATCATAGAGGCCTCTTATGTATCACCTGTAATGACACCAAGAATGACCAGATCCAAAGTTTTTTTTGCTGAAATCAACATCGGCTAAAATCTAAGTTTGTTCTATAATGAAATCTAAAGCTGATTTTGTTCTTGATTTGTAATTGGGGCTATATTTTCTGTCGGCTGGTTTCTCTCCTCTTGATAGAAGTTAACTCTATCAACTATTAATCTTGCATGAATTTATAAGTAATTATACGAATAATATTGAATAAGAGAAAAATATATTGAACTCAACGATTAGAAGAACAAAACCCCAGCCTCCATAACCGAACTCCTTGGAGGTATTTATAGTTCTCGCTCTAATATGTTTTCTAATGCTATTAGATTTCTCTTAGAAAACTTAGCTAAACCTTTGTCAAAGTATCCAAACCTAGTTAGCTACACTCTCCCCATCTAATTACACATATGCCTTTCAGCCTGGATGTGTTCAACCCATCAATCCGCCATTGGGTTTGCTCCTCGGGTATGGGCCTTGGTGTCATGTTGGTTAATAAGGGTACATATTTGGCTAATTACATTAATAATTATATCTTTCCCAATATATCAAACACCTATATCCCCAATGTTTGGCTAATGTACAAATGGTAGAGGATGTCAGGGTGACGATGGATCGGGAGGCTGTGGTGGCAGAGCGAATTGGCTAGGGCGGCTGAGAACGAGATGCATGTCTGACACTCTCGTAGAACCATATGCATGCTCCACAACCATAACGAACACACCCATGATAACAGAACGATGGTTAGTTTAAACTTTTGTTTGGTATATCGTCATTTACATAAACGGCAGTGAAATTCAAAGACATCGCACTCTACTGAACAGCTGGTAAAGAAGATATACCCTACAAAGAGTAGGTTCAAAGGCATAAAGCCTACGTGTTCTTGTAGTTTTTAGCTGTAGAGTTTTTGCCAAACACATGGATCAATTTTCATTCATGTAGGGGATTGTTGGAATTTTTGGATTATAATGGGACAACTTCGGACATAAATTTGGTGGGGTCCATGAAATTATTTCTTCAAAATAATTATGGACAATTAATCTCCCAAGTGAGATAAAGTTCAGTTGAATGAGAAATTAATCACATCTAAGTCGAACGCTTGGAAACAGTAAAACCATTATCCCACATCTGATTTGAAACCTTTCAACTTCCACTATTTATATGCTAACATGGAATTGCATTGTAAAGCAATTTGAGAAGAAGGAAAGAAAGGACCCGGCCTCATACACCGCCATCATCCGTCTAGCTCGGCTTGGCACGTCACAACCTGCACGCACGAACGCGTGTTGGCTTGTGTTAGCGCGCAATGCATCGTGATGTGGTGAGGGCGTGGGACAACTCTTATCTTTTTATGGGATCAATTTGAATGCGAGTGGGCAGTTTGTTATTAACAAAGCGGGTTAGTCATGCATGCACTCGTGTATGCAAGTGGGCACTAAAACGGAAGAGTCTCTCACTCTCCTATATAAGGAGCATGAATCCACATCAGCGAGACACTCAAACCAAAACCTTCTTTACGTTCCCAAAGGATCCAACTCTCTGAATTTCTGATCATCTTCTCTGGCGAGTAGCTTTCCGTTGTTTTAGTTTATCGGCGCACCACTTTACCTCTCTAGACTTTGCACGTAAGTGATTTTATCCTGGGATGAGATCGTCCACGTTAGCCAGTGCGGGAGGCGGGTAATACTACCTTAAGGAAAGCTCTGGCAACTCCGCTTTCCTTAATTTTTTTCTAGAATCCGGCGGCATTCAATTAACCTTTTGCAGAATCTTTTCATCCTATGTATTTTAGCAGTCTATTTTTTCTCAATTGTAAATCCGAACAGTTTATAAGTTCAGATCTTTTTATTTTCTTTTCCCACTATAAACTTAAATTCTTACAACACCATCCATCCCCACCTACATACTCCGGCCCACCCCAACTTGCCAACCCCCATATACGGCCATACGCTCACCCCTACAGCCACCTCATTCCACCGTCTACCCTTGTCCACCACCCCCTTCCCCCATGCACCCTTGCCCGCCTCGAATATGTCTATTCTTTAAAGATCAAAAATTAATCTTTTTAATGTTTATTTTCCTTTCTAAGAAATAATAAAAATAATTTTCTTGAAGAAAAATTACTGTTATAATTTTTGTACGGATTACAATGGATAGGGAAGATGAACGGCCTCAGAAAATAAAAAATAAATAAAATTCTGAATTTATAACTTATTCAGAATATTACAACATAAACAAAGTTGAAAATAAATTTCTGTATCTTCTCAAAAGGTCTCGTTGTATGAGGATATTAAGCACTGGACAACGAGGTTATTATGCATTGGACAGCGAGGTCATTATGCACTGGGCTGCGAGGATATTATGTCCTAGGGCAGAATGCAGCGAGGTCTTTATGAACTAAACTTGCAAAACAAAACACCGTGAAGGACAGCGGAGTCGCCGGAGCTGTCCTTAAGGTAGTAGTGCCCGCCTACCGT
This sequence comes from Cuscuta campestris, assembly GCA_900332095.2. Taxonomy (NCBI): domain Eukaryota; kingdom Viridiplantae; phylum Streptophyta; class Magnoliopsida; order Solanales; family Convolvulaceae; genus Cuscuta; species Cuscuta campestris. The sequence goes on along the minus strand of OOIL02001477.1, from coordinate 83,230 downwards.
ACCGGAAAAACATGGGCACTCTCCTCCCAGGATAAAACCGCTATCGTGTGTGGAGATTGTACGGACCACCCACACACCAACGAACAAGAACAACGTAGGAACGTTGGCGATCAAAAAAAAACTTTGAAGGGATTGCCGGAAAGTTGACTGGAAAATCAAGAGCTCTCTCTAAAAAAACAAGAAAGTATTTCCCTTTCTTTTTTTCTTTCTCACGCATGACACCACCCACTACTAAAGAGAATGGAGAGAGCCTTTGATTTTATAACCAAGCCAATTAAAAATGTAACTCCTACACCATAAATCCATGGCATTTGTGGCACACTTAATACCGTATTAATGGTGATTAATTAGCCATTAACACGTCCGTTACGCTACACTCCGTTTAAAATTTGTCCCGAAAAATTAGAGATTAATGGCCAGTTAACTCCGTAAGAAAGGACTAATTTTAAACAATGCGTAAAATTAATAAAAGAAGATTGGTTCAGTAAAATTGCAAAAATTGCAATTCTTACCATATTCTTTTATTAACGGGTTAACTCTGAGAATCAATTTCTCATTCACCCTCTACCATTTTTGGCATATAAATTATCAAAACATTTATTTCATTTAAGAGAGCACACGTCCATTAATTAACGGTTAAAATCGTTAGTGGACCTATTGATAACTATACCCAAAAATTCCAACAATTACTTCTTAAGAAATCACCCTCCATAACACTCTAACTCACCCTAAATTACGCATCTAGCACTACTTATTCTTTTAAACAAATCTAGCACTTTTTTGTGTCAATCCTTTACTATCATACCCTTTTAACCTTTTTCCTTAAAAAATTACGCCACTCCCTCTCGCGCACGTACTCTTCATCGACGCACCTACTCTGTTCTTCATCCCCCCCGATCATGCATCCTCAGGCCTTCTCCCACTATTCCTGCCCCGATCAGCAGCGGCAATCATCAGGTTATCTCGGATTCCTTCACCGATGTGGCTAATCATTTTCTCTTCTCCTTCAATTTTTAATTTTCATATTTTCTATCCTTCACCCCTTTATTCGGATTTCCATGTATTTTTAGTTTTAATTATTGTGTTTTCTTCGTACTAAAGATTAGGTGTTGTGAAATCAACTTTGAAATACCTAGTATTTGTCCCTTTTGAAAAATTAGGTCTCTTGAAAGACATTGTGTTTTTGGCAATGTGATTTTGGCACTGTCAAGATTAGGTGCTATGGTGTGGGCAGTGTAAAGGTTAAATGCCTAGATGTTGTCCTGCATTTTTTGTTTTATTTATTTTCTATTTTTCTTCGTAGAGAATGTTTAACTTAGTGGCATATGTAAATTAGGCAGTGTATTTGAAATAATCAAGCTGTGGCAGTGTACCTAAAACTTTGGCTTAAATTAGGCATTGCAGTGTGGTCAGCATATACGATAGTTTCTAAGCAATGGTTTTGTGAACTTTTGGTATGATTAAGCTTCTTGATGATGATTGGAAACCATTGCTCAGAAATTTTTTCTTACCACTTGTATTAACTAGTTATCCTATTGCTTTTTCACCTAAAAATGTAAAATAAGAAACACGTTTTTTGTTCTCTTATATGGTATTTATAGTTTTAATTAATAGATTAAGCTAAACTTTGTACTATCATCACTTTTGGGACAAGCACCTAACCTTTTTTAATCATTCCTGTTGCCTTCATTTTCTGTTTTATAGGTTTGACTCAATCCA
>OOIL02001477.1:53694-80333 GCA_900332095.2 Cuscuta campestris | reverse complement strand
AAAAAAAAGTCTATTGCTTTCTGGATTCTTCCTTCCTCTCATAGCTATAAGCTAAAAGTTCTGTTGTCATTTTAACCCGGTAACCTTCCATGTCACATTATTGCACTTCATTTATGCTTAAATCCATCATTAGAAACTCTGTGAATTTCACTACAAACATACCACAATTACACCTGCATTTGTATAAAAAATTCAAAGTCAGCAAACATTTTGTACTGCCTACATTTTCAACACAGGTAAGGTCACTCTCACAAAATCATAATAGTTAACTACCACAGTGCATATATTGTGGCATTGTATTTCAGACATTGAATTTTTGACAGTGCATATATTGTGGTAGTGTATTTCAAACATTGAATTTTTAGAAGTACATATTGTAGCTAACATTATGGCAGTGTATATATTGTGGCAGTGTAGATATATTGTGGCAGTGTATATATTGTGACAGTGTATATACTGTGGCAGTGTATATATAATACAAATTTGTTTAATTAAGGGTAATATTGGGAATTCATCTCAAAAACTTATAGCACTGCTATTTTGCGTATTATAAGCCTATTAAAGTGCTATATTCGTATTTCTCCCTTACTTTCACGATGACATTTTACTAAATGAAAGTGTTCTTTAAAGTGTGCCTAATTTTACGGTATTATGTTTTGCTTTCTTCTCTAATTACAGAAATTTGGTTTGAAAGATTTAATAGGAAATAGACAAAGTGACACTTGAAAAAAATAAATCATAATTACAATAAAAAATAGGGTAAACGGGACATTGAATTTTATTTAAATCGAGGGTTCTTGACAATTGACATTTTTTAAATATTTTAACTTTCAATTCTTACATGTCTCACAAAATATTTAATTTCGTCTAAATAGACACAATTATTCTTACTTTTCTTAAATCTAACCTTACCCTAATTACCTTCTATGCTCATCTTGGTATTTTTCGAGCCCAAATTGTTACAATTGTTATCGTTTCACCTTGGTGAAATTTCTATATCTTCCCCTCCCAAACGTCAAAACAGAAAAGTTCTCCGGAACGGATGGAGACATGGAGTATTATTTGAACCATTTAGTCTAATGTGAAATTTGCAATGAATATGACTAAAATACAAATTATTTCCCAATGTAGGATTTAAACTTTTTTATTCCCTAAATATGATTTAATAATTACTAGTGAGAAGAATAATGCTCAAGTGATACTAGACATTTAGTTGAATAATGACTAATAGATAATGACCAATGGTCCTACATTGGCAAATAAAAACATATTCCGTATGATCCTATATTGAGAAAGTCATTATATTTTAGTAATGTTTAGTTAAATTATCATAGTCTTATTTAGGTATATATTTCTCTAAATGGTAAGTTCTAATTAATTAGTATATCTTTCTTTTTTTAAAAAAATTAGGATCTACTAAAAAGTAGTTTTACGTGATTATATGAAGAAATAAAGTATATAAAGTGATTTTTTAAAAAGAGTTACTCCGTATATAAATTTTTTTTAAAAAAAATTGACATATATCTAAAAGCTGATTTTTTAAAGCAAAATTTTCTATTAACAATTAAAGTGGTAGTAATAATAATAATTAGAGAAAATTGGGATATCAAATAAAGTATCAATGCTAAATTACGATTTTCATCCCATAATTAGTTGATTCCTTTGACAAAACTAATTTTGTTTTTCATTTTTTGACAATTTGATTTATTTGTTATTTAAAATTAATTTATTTGAGTACAAGTCTCGTCTGCCATCCTCAAGAGCTGATTTCAAGTACATGATTTAATTTTTTATTTAAAATAATTAATGTAAAATGGTTAATTATTGTTGTAAGAATAAGTAACCACCCAACCTATCAACTACTTCCTCCGCCCAAAAAAAATATCACTTCACTATTCAAAAATTACAAAAAATTTTACTTATTAATACGTACTCATGTCATTGTATATTTAATTAAATAAAATATTCTTGACACCTTTTTTTGTAGAATTTTTAATGTAGTTTTTAAAATAGATAGATTTTACTTTTTATTTACATACCAATATTTGAATAAAAGAAAGTGAAGAGCCTTAAAATTTCATTTCATTTTACATAATATGACACCTTTTTTAAGAACTGAGAGCATCTCCAATCATTTCATTTTGGTTTGCTAAAAGCTACTCCCTCCGTTCCACAAAATCCTTCCTCTTTTGTTTTTTTTGCTTTCCACAAAATACTTCCTCTTTCTATTAAAAAACCACTTTCACTCCTACATTTTCATACCCTACCTATCATATCATACTTTTTCACTAATAATTAAACTATCACATCAGGGGCAAAATTGGAAAGTCAACCAAAATTATACTTTCCTTATTTTTTCCCAAAGTCAAAACCAGAAGGGTTTTGTGGAACGGATGGAGTATGATATAGAAAGCCAATCATTTTTTTTCATCTCCAATGGTTGTGTTATATTATAGAAAGTTTGCTAAAGAATGAGGTTGTCTTTCTAAATATAACAAGTCTTCCAAAATATAGCAAGCTAAGAGTTGTAAAATGGATTAGAAACTTATGGTTAGAAAATAAAACAAAAAATTGCTTGCTATATCACTATTTACTTGCTAAAATATAAATTAGCAAGCCAATATAGTAAGCGTGGTTGGAGAGGGTTATTTTTTATCAAGTGACAAATACTTAATCCAGCTCAAGAGTGTGTCATGTGCCTCATGCAATTTTCATGAAAAAACTTTCCAAAAACAAATAACTCAAATTACCAAAAACACTAAATTAGAAATTCTAGTTAAACCTTATAGTTAGATAATAATTTTAAAAAACTAAACTTAAATACTAAGGGTCCGTTTGAGAATAGCATTTTTAATTAACATTAGCATTTTAGATAAAATATTAACGGTACGGATTAACTTTGAAAACGTTAACTTTCAATTAACATTATGCATTGTTTTAGACAATGCATAACTTTCAATTAACATTAACGGTACGGATTAACTTTGAAAACGTTAACTTTCAAGTAACCTGAGCTTGCATCGCTGGCTTTTGCATCAGTTCAAAACTGATTTAAAAAGATCAAAATAATCGATTTAAAAAATCTTTTTTGTAGTAGTGGTTAACGCTATACACTGTGTGTAGATAGTCTTTTTAAAATTGTAGCACTAACTTCTGATGTTATTTCTAAACGGGCCTTAAAATTGTTCTAAACCTAGCCATTGTTACGAGTAATAAAATGCTAGAATGTGAAATTGGATATCCTGTCTTAGGACTTTTGGTGGGTGCTATGACCAAGTCACATGCAAGACCAACAATAAAAATTTCATTTGATTATTGGTAATTATTGTTTTTTAATTTATATATATATATATATATATATATATGTATATATATATATATATATATATATATATATATATATATATAAAGATATTAGTAATTAAAATATTGTATTGAAAACCATAAAAATTAAATTAAATGCAAAGAAAAATTTAAAAATAGTGACGACAAAAATGGTAAAAGAATTGTTTCACACAACTTTTGACATTAACTTAAAAGTGGATAGCTAAACTTCAAATAAAATAGAACAAATATAAATGGATTTAGCCGACTTTGTCAAACCACTCATTTTATGATGATTCAGAAATTACTTCATATCATACGCCCATGAATGAATGCTTAACGTGGACCGAAGGCCCATAAAAATGGATATATAGAGCTTAACATATTGTTAAGTAATCAAATAATTGATTTACAATAGAGTGCATATAAAAGGTACTCCGTATTTCTAACTCAAATTGAAATCAACTTTACATTAAAATATGACTAATAAATAAACACAACAGCCATAATTAATAATATCATCAGAAAATGATTGATCACTTGAAGCTGATCACTGTGAAACGAGAAGAAGTTTGAAAACAAGGTCCCTAAACTGCGAAGAAAATGCCTTCGTGAGGAGATCGGCAAGCTGACTAGCTAAGAAGAGATGAGAAACAGACATACTTTTAGCAATAACACGTTCTCAAATGAAATGACAATCAGTGCCGACATGTTTCATGCATGTGTTTGTGAAAAACTAGATTCGTGGTGCTAATTATCACCAAAAAGGTGTTGATGAGGCATCTCAACCTTTAAGTTTGTTTACAGATAAGAGAGCCACATTACCTTTGTTGCCACAGAGCAGATAGAGAGGTTGGTACTTTGCCTCCATGTATGGTTTGCAGACGAGACTATTTTCTCAAATTCCATGAGATAAAATTAGGACCAAGCTAAACGAGGTAGCCGGGTAGTAATCTAGCATCCATCTATAATAATGTCATTTCTCCAATCGGAGTTTGAATAGACGTGAACTCGTGAAGTGCGAGAGAGCCTGACTGAAAAACCGGTCTATGGTCATTGGTACCCTAAATGTACCACAAAATCTGCTTGAGAGAGTGAAAATTGATCTTGTTCGGTGGGTGTATACATGTGCTGGGAAACATGATTCGCAGCAAACTAAATATGAGGTCTAGTGTTGGTAAGATACTAAAGACCACCCACAATACTGTGAAAAAGGTAGAATTTCTAAAAGGCATAGTAGCCTTGTCACCGGCAGTAGACTATATAGACATGGGGGTTGGCGATAGTTTGTAGTCGTCCGTGCCATCTTTGTGTAAGAGCTCTCGTGTGCATATTTTTCCAAACAAGGAACCAAACAATTTCTTGTATATTTGACCTCATGTATTAGAAAATAATGAAGATCAAGGGCCCAAAAATATGGAATTATGGTGACAATGAAGCGGTTGATGAGCGTATGTAGAAGTGCTAATGTGACAATAATATCATTAATCCTGTTTCAAGCCATAAAGTGATTTCTTTAACTTGCACACATGATGAAGGAATTATTGATTTATGTAACCAGGAGGAGGCTGCTGCATATAAATTATCTTAGAACCTCGCCATGAAGAAAAATATTACTAACATCTAGTTGATTTAATGTCTATTTATGATTAAAAACTAAAGATAAAACAAATCGAATGTATAATTTGTTGTTTGAAAAAATGAGTACAAGTTTCTGAATAGTCTAACTTATACTCTTGATATATCCCTTGGCAACCAAGCATGCCTTATTCATGGAAACAATACGATCTGCATTACATTTTATTTTATAAATTCACTAACAACTAATACGAACCTCATCTAAAGGTGATAGAACAAGTACTCATGTATTTTAATTTTACCCTCGAAATAAGTTTGGATTTAGAGGTACCACAACGAAAGAAGGTGGTCATGGGATGAATCAGTGGGAGCAGCGATGGTGTATGTGTGGTGGTGAGGATGCTGGGCTAGACGCTTGTGATGACTCGAGATTTTTGTGGACTATGGGAAGACTCCAAAACTAGATTGGGCTATTATGCAGGTGGGAGCTAGGTTACGGAATGAGTGAGTTGCTGAAATTGGGTGGGTGTCTAAAGTGGTTCCAAGAAGATGTCTGGTGGACCCTGGTGGGTGCTAGGTATGAGGATAAAAGTACCAGGTGGGCTCAAATGGGTGCCGGGTTAGCATGGATGTGTGTCAGGTAAGCCGAGATAGGATCTGGGAGGACTCAAGTAGGTGCTAGATGGCTAGCACACGATATGGGTCGGCTAAGATGGGGGCTGGAGGACTCGGGTTGGTGTCAGGCTGATAATTCCTGTGAGCAAGAGAGTATCCTTTAGATGAACTGGTTGGAAAGATAGGCAGAACACTGAGGAATTTAGAGGAAGTAGTCACATGAGACTTTGATAAGGCAAGAGAGGAGTACAAAATCTGATCTTCCTAAAACCTCTACATGGCGTGATACATGAATATGATTGGTGGAGGGATCATTGCATTGGTATCCTTTTTCCTAGGAATCATAGCCAAGAATGATGCAATGTTTGTTATTCAGTTAAAACTTGTTGACAATCTCATGAAGAAGATATGATAAGTTAGACTCCCAAAGACTCATAAGATAGAGTAGTCAATCAGAACGAGTGAGATAGAGAGATTAATAGGGAGACATGGAATTGAGGGAATAATTTGGAATGTAGTTGATCAAAAAATTTGTTATATCTAAGGCTTCTACCCAAAAATTTTGAAGGGACGCGGTGCTAGAAAATGTAAGTGAAGTCTAAAATAAGTAACACTTGAATGTATTAATTGTATATTTGAATTTTGAATGAATATAATGGTAGATATATCCTGACTTAGCTTTGTCGTTTGCAAAGATAATTTATCAAACATTTGAATGAATATATTCTACATCCTAAATGTTAGTCATTATCCCCATACATCCTTCACTAGATGATGCAAATATTCGAATGTAGGCGATGAAATGCACAAGTTCATGCGTAAATCACTTCACGCATTCAAATGTATACTCGATTGGTTGTATTTTTTCACCAACATACATCGACCCAAGTTATGTTTGAGTAATTGGAATATCAATATTCATTTCATATACTAACATCTCATTCATTACGTCCTGGTCCGATGGAGTCAAAATTTCACCATTTTTGGCTTTGGGGTGTGATGGAATAAAAGTTTTACCTAGAGATTTGATAGACGCGAAGAAATTAATTACTTCATCGTCAATCAGTTTGTGACGTTGAAAGCTACAACTCGGCCCCCAGAGAAACCTTTGTCGGAGAGATGAAAGCTCATCCCCGTTCCAGACGCATGTGTGTGCCTCCCCAGACCCTACTCTTGTGGGATTTAACTGGGTTGTTGTTGTTGTTGTAACATCTCATTCATTGAGTCTATCAAATCTTCTTCACATTTCTTTGTACATCGATCATATATAATGCAACTGCGCAACATTTTGTTACCCTCCTGAATTTTAAACATTGGTTAACATTTGTTAGGTAGTAGTCCTAACCATAGTATCACTTGTATTTAGTTAATCTCTAGGACTCCTATTCCTAGTTGTATTTGTATTGTATCTCTATATATACTCTACCATGTACCCTATTGTAATGTGTGAAATACAATTATTCAATTGTGTCAATATGGTATCAAAGCATAGGTTCCAAAACCCTAAAATATCGTTGGCTTCATCGCCACCCCCTTCCCGTTAACTTTTTCCTCTATGCCGTTGTTCTGCTCGGCCTTCTCACTAGAGTAATTGTCTACATCACTAGAGTAATTTTCTCTTGCTTCTATCCTATGCCGCTGATTCTCCATCATGGCAAAAGGTACCCATGATCTGTTTGATGCCTTACCTGGCGGACTAAAGCTCTTTCTTCGCAACCTTCATGCCTTGGTTCCTACCAAATTGGAGGATCACAATTATCCTACCTAGTCATCCACAGTCCGGGCCACGCTTGTTGCTCATCGGTTGTTGGAATTTGTTCATGATACTGCGCAGCCGCCGCCTCCCATAGTTGTTGATGAAAAGGCTCCAGCGGTTGTAGATGGAGTTCCGGTCCTCAAACCCAATCTGGCTTATGAGTAGTGGACTATTCTTGGCGCTCAACTCTGTGCTGCTCTTCTTGCCACACTATCTCCCTCAGTTCATAATCTTGTTCATCTATGCTCTACAACTGCCGCCATCTAGGATCACCTTCATCAACGGTATAATTCTCTTTCTCGCATGAATATCTTTCAACTCAAAGAACAACTTCACAATTTACGTAAGGGAGAATTGTCTATGCAAGCATATCTTGACGAGGCTCTCAAAATTGTCACTACACTTTCGCTTGCACGAGAGCTTGTCCCCGAACAAGATCTTATTCTCAATGTCCTACGTGGTCTTCTGATAGGTCCTCAAATGTTATATTTTATTCCCTCATATTAGCCCTTTTTAGTATATTCCAAATGCATTTTATACACATTTAATCACTATTCTGTTTATATAGCGGTTTAGGCCATTATTTATATTTTATACATAAAATGCATTGTTTTTGGCATTCTTTTTACTCTTTTAAATTTATTATCTTATTTTCCTTGACACAAGTCTTCTAGATATTTCATATTGTCAAAAGATTGTGGAAGATGCCAAGCTTAGATTGCCCGAGGATATAAGCAAGAGGACAATTGGGCGGCCAAATGGTTTGTAAATTGACCCAACCAATTTAAAGAAGTGTTGATCCAAATCACCAAATGATATCAAGTCCAGCAGCTGCCCACGTCTCAAAACATCAACGGAAGAAGTGCATCGCACAAGAGAGTCTTCTTCTCCAATCCAAACACTGCAATTTCAAATATAAAAGGTATCCAAAGCCACAAGAAGGGGGATATACGGAGACGGATAGAGACGAGAGATCAGAGATTGGGAACAGAGGAACCGACCTAGGGTTTCGACCCTAGGTCCGGCCGGCAGTTCGACGACGACGACTAGGCGGATGTCCAGCGATGGTGGCGATGCCAAGGATGGCGCGAGATTGCACTTCGGCCATGGAATCCGGTGGTCTCTATTCTGGCAGCGAACGGATGAAGGAACAATACTCAGGGGAGCAATTTTCTCCTTTTTTATTTCATTCTTTAATTAAGACTTTCCAATTTATAAGTTTCTCAATTTATGAATTTGATTGTCAGTATTAAATATGTTTATTTTCAATTCCATGTTTGTTGAATGTTTAAGTTATATTATAAGTGTTGAATTGTTTGTGTGTTAGTGTTGAATAGTTCAAATATGATTTATTGATTTATTATTGTCTCTGAAATTATAAAATCTTCTTAGCCCAAATTATTTGATAAAAAGATTGAAACTTTGATTTGGTCATTTTTGTTGGATTAATTTGGCTTTGAAGTTTTAACCTTTGTGCTACTGACAAATCTAAACTCGAAAAGGTGTTTGAAAACTGGTCTTTGTTTAAACTTGGATTAGATCAATTTAGGACAGCCGCCTAAACTCTAATTCCAATTGACAGTTTTAAGATCTTGAGTACGCTTATAGCTGAGATTTTTAAAACACAAGTGTCAACTGGTTAATACTTAATTGGCTCCCACCCGGTTTTTATTAATCAGAGTTTTCAAACTGGCTATGTTAAATAGATATAATCTACTGCATAGTTGTTAAGTGATGTTTTCCAAAGAACTTAATGCTCTATTTTTAATTAAATCTGGGGGCAGGTCCTTGGGTTGTTAAGAATAGTAGGGTCTAGAGTTAGGGCAGGTCTTAACATAGGCTATATTAGAGCATCCACAATGGCAACATCTCACATTAGATGCTCAAGTGTGGGCTCCACTATAAAGATGTTATTTTAGCACCCCTCTCAACATCTTATTCTTTCAATGGTAGCATCTAATTTGGATGCCTAAATATCTATTCAATTAATATAGTAGGTCAACTAAAATATATTTATATTTTATTTTTTGTTAATTATAAGTATTTAGTTGTATAATAAATTACGGAGTATTAATTATATAAAACTTGAAAATATTATATTGAAAAAAACTACTCTTTATATTTTAAAACTAGCTTGTTCTCCATCAATATCAAAAAAATCTAAAAACGACCTATTTCGATGTAAATCCATTTTTTAAGGAAAAAAAATCCTAATTTGCAGCTATTTGTAAAAAAAACATTTACTTAAAATATTTATTGGAATTACAAAAAAAATTCGTTGGAAAAGTATTTAAAAAGAGAGCTATTTAAGAAAATTACCATAAAAAAGAATTGAATATATATATGACACATGGCACATAATCATTGGACCACAAAACTAAAGAAATGAATGCATGAAATCCTTCTTCCCCCTCAAGCATCGGTGCTATGTGAAGCATCCCTTCTCTTTTTCTTTCTTGGGCATCTATAATGAGCACCCACCTACAACAACAGCATCTATCAACATCTCACTCTCTCTCCTCCTAGCATCTCTTGTGGGCATCCCATTGGAGATGGTCTTAGGGAGAATAGGGAAGAACCGCAGGTGGATCTCTTCTTCAGCTTAACCCTGAGTTTAATTAGCAGTTTAGTTTCAGGATTAAGACATAATTAATTGATTAATCAGATTTGTTCAGTTTATTTTCTATTAAAAACTATAAGTATTTTCAAAATGGTTTAAGTTAATTATTATTGTCTACGAAAAATATTTCAAATAACACACTAACAAAAACACACAAACAAAGAGGGACTCACAGAAGGCTCAAGCTCAACGACGACACCAAAGTAAAGCATAGAGAATAGACAATAGGAATAGAAATAAAATAAACGTAAAAAATCTTTTTAGAATTATCATTCAAACCCCTCATATCTCTTAGTTTTAGTTTTAGATTTTCGTTAGTTTTTATTCAATAAAAGTGACAAAGTAAATTGATTTTCATAGCCTAAAAAGTATCTTTCCTCGTGGGATCGACCCTTACTTGCCCTATCTATATGTTTTGATGAAAATTGAATCATAAAGGGGGTTAAAAGTTAAGGAAAATAATAAATTAATTTGTAGGTGCTACGACACGCCTAACATCTTCCTTCGGAGTATGCATCCCTCAAACAAAATGTTCAAACAAACATTACCAATCTCATGTTCAACAGGGTCTCATCATGGCTTCTCTCTGAAGAGCTCAATGTTCAACTAGAACACAAACTACAGATTGGTACCCCCTCCACGTCCAACACAGATGTTCATACCACTCTCTATACTCATAATCATGGAGGAGAATCACGTGGCCGTGGGCGAGGAAGACTGCCCAATTTCTGAGGAGGACGCATCGGTGGTAGTGGGGTCGAACCTCTTCTGACCGTAACATTGGCCGAGGTCGCGGTAGTGGTCCGCGGAATCCTTTACTTATTTGTCAAGTTTTTGGCAGGTTTAATCATGGAGCGTGGCAGTGTTGGGATCGTTATAATGAAGATGTCAATGGCCCTCCTCAACGAACAAACAATCAAGCATTGTACACTGTATCCCCTAGAGACTCTCATCTGGATTGGCACTTAGACTCAGGTGCATGTACTCATGTTACGACTGATTTATCAAGACTCCAAAATCCTATTCCTTATCACAGTTAAAATTCTGTTTTCATTGCTGGGGGACAATCCCTTCCGATTTCATATGTTGGCTCAGGTCAGGTGTCCACTCCCACAAGTACTTTTACCATATCTAACCTCCTTCATGTCCCCCATTTAAAAACTCACCTTTTATCTATCCACCAGTTTACCAAAGAAAATAACTGCTCTCTTCTTTTTAATTCAAAGGAATTTGTGATCTTGGACAACCATACCAACCAAGTGACATACAGAGGCCCATGTGAGTAGGGACTGTACACCTTACCTGCCACTTCTTTGACTTCGTCCAACGCGTATGCTGCAGCTCCGCTGATGACTCGTGCTTTGAAGACCACAACTCATCAGTGGCACTGTCGACTTGGTCATCCATATCTTGAAGTTACAAAATCTTTACTCTGTGAGTTAGGTTTTCATGTAGTGTCTAGTGCCTTTCATTGTGATTCATGTGGTATGTCAAAGTCTCATAAATTGCATGTGTTTTCCATTATCCACTACTGTTAATACTGCTCCTTTTTAATTAATACATTCTGATGTTTGGGGTCCTACTTCTGTCTCTTCCTTTGGTGGTTATCATTTTTATATCAATTTTGTGGATGATTTTACTAAATACTGTTAGATTTATCCACTTAAACATAAATCTGATGCCTTTAATGCCTTTCAAAGTTTTTAATCCATAATAAAAACTCAGTTTGGTCGGCCCCTCAAACTCATTTGCACTGATAATGGTTGTGAATATGTCAACCACAAATTTGGTCTCTTTTTACAAGCCTTAAGAGTTCTCCACCAAAAGTCCTGTCCATATACTCCTGAACAAAATGGGGTTGCTGAACAAAAACATAAACATCTCATCGAGACTCTTGTCACGCTTCTTTACACCTCTTCCCTTCCCACAACCTTTTGGGTAGAGGCTCTTTCCACTGTAAACTATCTTATTAATTGCATGCCCAAGCGTTCCCTCCGTTACAAATCCCCATATGAGCTTCTCTACGGACAGTCAGACACCCACCCGCCTACTCTCACCTTCGTGTTTTTGGCTGCCTTGCTTACCCACATCTTCGACATGAAATAGATCACAAACTTCAACCCCATTCCAAATGGTGTATATTTCTTGGGTATGAGTCTCTCTCCAAAGGGTATCGTTGTTATGACCCCTCAACCCATCGGGTGTACATCTCTCGTCATGTCCAGTTCAATGAGTCCGGGTTCCCGTACTCTAACTCTGGTTTGCAATCTCGTCCTCGTCTGAACCCTCCTATTTTTGCGTCTTGCCTCTCTTTCCCAATTTCTAGGTGTCTCCAGTCTTTGCTCATGTAGACCCGTTGTCTACCCAACACCCTAACCCCGTACCCATACCCACCCCAGATACCCTTCCCGACAATATCCCTTCTTCTATGCCCAACTCTGGTCAAACAACCCTCCCCACACACCTACCCACTAATCTTGTACCCATGCCCAGCCCAGAAACCCTACCCGGCACTACTCCCCACTCCAGTCAAATCACACTACCCGCAACACTATACCTGCCATCCCTGCCACCACCCACTCATCCCATGACCACTCGATCCAAGAGTGGCATCTTCAAACCCAAAGTATTTACCACTACCCTGTCCACTATCCCTCCGGAAACTGAGCCCAACACTTTTCGGGAAGCATCTAAAAACATTTTTTGGCGTCGTGCTATGAATGAGGAGTTTGATGCTTTGATTAAACAGCACACATGGGTACTTGTGCCTCGACCTCTAGGTCAAATTCCGATTGAGTGTAAATGGGTATATAGGGTCAAACGCAATGCTGATGGTTTTGTCGATCGATACAAAGCTCGCCTTGTTGCCAAAGGCTTTAATCAAGAGTATGGTCTGGACTATTCTGAGACCTTTAGCCCGGTGGTCAAACAACAGACCATTCGAGTGGTTTTTTCCCTTGCTGTTCGTTTTCAGTGGCCTTTGAGACAGCTTGATGTATCTAATGCTTTCCTACATTGTGAGGTCGATAAGGATATCTATATGACTTAGCCTCCCAGCTATGTTGATTCGCAGTTTCCCCATCATGTCTGCAAGCTCACTAAATCCTTGTATGGGTTGGAACAGGCCCCTCGTGCCTGGTATGAGAGATTCTTGGCTTTTCTCTATGCCTACGGGTTTTGCAAGAACGAGCATGACACGAGCCTTTTTATTATGCATGGATCTTTGGGCATACTTATCTTGCTTGTTTATGTTGATGATGTTATCGTCACAGGTAGCTCTACTAATCTTGTACAGGGATTCGTCACTAGCATGTGCTAGGAGTTTAACACAAAGGACCTCGGTGATCTTCACTACTTTCTTGGCTTGGAGATTGTTCGCACATCGTATTCTCTTGTTGTGTCACAAAAGAAATTTGCTCTTGAACTCCTTCATCGAGCTGGTTTTGAAGACTGTAAACCTGCCCCCACACCGATTTCTGTCCGGCCGAAGACCTCAGAGGGGGAATCTCCTCTCTTTCCAGATCCAACTCTGTTCCGAAGTCGCGTTGGTGGTCTACAATATCTCACAACTAAACGGCCTAATATTCAATTTGTTGTCAACTATGTGTGCCAACGTATGCATGACCCGACAGATGTCGATTTCCAACACTTAAAACGCATTCTTCGCTTTATTAAGGGCACCACTGATCATGGTCTTGTGTTTCGGCCTGGTGACTTACAACTCAGAGCATACTCTGACTCTAACTCGGCTAATGATATGTCTGATGGGAGATCGGTCACAGGTTATCTAGTCTACCTTGGGCCAAACTTGGTTTCTTGGAGTACGGAGAACCAGTCTCGCGTATCAAGGTCATCCACCGAGGCCGAGTACCATGCTTTGTCTTTGGCTGCAGCGGTGGTGATGTGGCTTACCTATGTCTTAACGGATCTCCGTGTTCCTCTCGCTACACCACAAGACTTGTGTGATAATCAGTCGGCAATTTGTCTTACCAAAAATCTTGTGTTTCATAAACGAATGAGACATGTGGGTACAGATTGTCACTTTGTTCGAGAACAGGTCATTGCTGGTACTATGGAGGTTTCTCATGTTTTCTCTGAAGATCAACTTGCTGATTTACTCACAAAGCCTCTTCCTTCACCACGTTTTCAGAATCTTGTATCCAAGCTTCCACTCGCTATACACCGTTCAGCTTGAGGGCGGATGTTAGGCAGTAGTCCTAAACATAGTATCACTTGCATTCAGTCAATCTCTAGGACTCCTATTCCTAGTTGTATTTGTATTGTCTCTCTATATATTCTCTACCATGTACCCTATTGTAATGTGTGAAATACAATTATCCAATTGTGTCAATAACATTCATATGAATGTCTATCAAGCAATGTCACATTAACTCTCTTGCAATTTGTGAATGTCGAGTTTTTAGCAACCTGTGATATAATACCCGTAACTTTGTAGTAACAATCACGCGCTATACTTCTCTCTCTCAATTTACATTCAGTGTTTACAATTCACATGATCAAACTTTAATCAGGTTTTTTAATTTATCCATTTTCGCTATCCATTTGAGAAGATAATACTCCGTATAATCTTGTCACCTTTTGTTGGGTACGTAAAACTTTTAATATTATTTTAAATATATGAATTTTATTATTTAATTTTGAACCAATTTTCAAATATATTAGAGTAAATTAACTTCAGTCAAATCTCGTAAACAACAACACACGATTTAAATTGAGATGGAGTAAAAAAAGGCAATAGAAATAATAATTAAGAAATGTTAGAGTCACAAACACAAGGTTATAAAATACACAATAATCTTACTATTTGTACTTTTTTCAAAATGGTTTACATAATTTAAAAGTAGAAATTTAAATCCACAAAAACCAAGTGTGTGTATTTTATACGCCTTGTCTTTGTGACACATCATTTCTCATAATAGTTACACGCAAACTGAAATTCAGGTGTTTGCCATTATATCACCATTCAAATATTAATCGGCCTGGTCCATGTGACATTGAACATCAATCTCATAGGATGACCCCAACCTCGTATAATACTTCGTTCAAAAATTGATGATTCCTACAATTCTACTCGCCTAACCCCCTCCTAAACAACCCACACCCAGCTCCTAGTAGGGCTGTTCATCGGTCCAAGATCAGAATGAACCGGACCAATTCGGACCGGATTGAAGACTAAACTGAATAAAATCACGGACCGAAGATCGGGCCTATATCTATTCGAGTTTGGATTGGATCAGACCGAAATACTTAGGACCGAAGGACTAGATAAAAGTACATACTCCGTATTTTTTTATTATTTTGACCAATTAAATATATCTTAGACTTTTTACTTTGTACCATTCAAACATAAAAAGAATAAAAAAAATAGGCAACCTAAAAATAGATACGCAATATAAACGCTTCTATGTAGAATTATAAAAACTAATAGGAAACATTTTTTTAGGATTTTTTAAAATTACTTAATAAAAAACTTTTTTAATTAAATAAATTAAGATATCTATTAAAATAGAACATCAAAGTGTAATACGGAACTTAAAAAATAGAGTTTTAGTATTTAGATCTTTTAGGTCACTAGGATCATTAGGTCCATTCGGTCTAGATCTAAATCATTTTGTATTTAGACCAGACCAGATCATAACCCGAATACCTAAATCCTCTGAACCGAAGACAGATCCAAAATCCATTCGATCTAGCTTTGGTCTGGACCTAACGGTCCAATTTGATCGGTTCTTTCGGTCCAGACCTGTGAACAGTACTAGCCCGTAGCTTCTTCTTTCACCAATTGGCTTCAGCTACAGATCGGTGAAGGAAAGGAGACTAGGAGTGGATTGTTGGAAAGAATTAGTGGATAGAAACCATTAATTCAAACAGCTCCCCATGCTAATATCTTAATCGAAAACTTTACATCCAAATTGCACATTTGCACGTCTCAAATATGTGATGGATTTGACTGAGTTGGTCAAATACGCGTAAAATTATCATTATTTTTTTTTTACAAAAAGGATAAATAATTATCTTTTTACTGCTGGCGCTGGGATTGTTTCCAGTGGTAACTGTTGCCAGATAATTAGTTTTGTTGGTCTTCCGAGTAACATGGAGAAAGTTAAATTTAGTCACTGTCAGTGTTATCCCAAGCAAGACCATCCCATTTCTCAATAAAGGATTGCACCGTCCATGTCATTTTTTTCCAGATAAAACAATACCACATTTCAAAAAACAAGGTAAAATATGAAGTTTTTTTAACTTTATTTTATTAAAATATTAGTATAGAAATAAAATATAAAATTTGCATATTTATAAATTACAGGAAAAATTCTTCGAAATAAGAGGTGTAAGAAATATTTTATTTTATCAAAATAATCAATGAAAACGTACAAATAAACAAAGTTCTCGTGAGTTTTGAAATATAAGGAAAAAGACCAAAGTATGACTAAAACATTAAAAATATATCAAAATAAAACTTCCATGTTTTTATTCCCGAAATAGGACTTACATTACCAAACATGGTCATATACATTACCAAAAACGTATAATAATGTGCACATGTACACTGCCACATTACCACAATGCAAAGTCACATTACCACAGTGCAAAATCCTATTTCGGGGGAAAAAACATGAAAGTCCTATTTTGGTACTTTTCTCTATGTTTTAGTCCTATTTAGGGTGATTTCTAAAAATATTTTGGGACAGGGAAGAATAATACTCGTATATTATACTCCCTCTGTCCACCATAAATCTTCTCATACACTATTCACAGGGTCAAACTTTACTCACTTTGTTTGCTCAATTTTACTAGTTATTTCATAAAATAATATAGTCTTGTCACCTCTAGTTTTGTAGAACTTTTCATGTAGTTTATTACTATATAAATTTTATTTTAAAATTTTACTCCTATAATCAATTGAATTGAAAATAAAGTCGGTCAAGCCTCGTAACGCGTAATGGGAAGATCATACATGGACGGAGGGAGTAATAATTACTCACTCTCACGGTCTTCTTATCTTTGCAGGTTTTGTGGAAGAATGTCTTTACTCCCTCCGTCCCAAATTATTTGTCACATTTCTATTACCGAGGCAAAATATCAAGTTTTTTCAATTCATTTTATTTACATATTGGTAAAGAAATAAAAAATAAAAATTACATATAAAAAAACTACATGAAAAGTTTTTCGAAATAAGAGGTGTCAAGAATATTTTATTTTATCAAATAACCAATGAAAACATAGAAATAAACAAAAGTTCCCGCGACTGTTGAAAAAGCAAATGTGGCAAATAATTTGGGACGGAGGGAGTATTATTTACAGACAAAATTTGTGGAAAAGAAAGACTGCGTTGGAGACTTGGGAGTTGTTCTTTCATAATTTTAAAGTTCACTTGTGAAATTCAAACATTCTCAAAGATTTCATATGCTGACAAATGATGAATTTTCATTTTTATAAAAGGCTTAATCTTTATGATATCAATGGATTATTATCCATAAAATGAATACAGATTTTAAAATCATGTAAGAATTTTCCTGCGTTGGAAATATTATCTACAAAATATCATACGATGAGACCAATATTTGTAGGATTTTTAGAAGAAAAAAATTACGGAGTATTTATTTATATGTTCCAATGTGTGTATGCATAGTTTTAAAAAGTAAAGGTGACATTTAGTAGATTTCAGCAATGAATCCAAGAAACGACATGACTTTATGGTCCTGTTTAGTACACGGAATTCAAAGTATGGAATTAGAATTAAGGACTTCAATTCCAATTCAAGTATTTGGTAGCACAAAAACTATGTGAATTTAGAATTGATAGTGTAACTGAAAATCCATAACCCCAAGTGCGATGGGAATGAATTGGAATTGGTAGAATTCATTTCTATGGAATTAAATTCCATGGAATTTCAATTCCAATTCAGTATACCAAACAGGCCCTAATGAAATTTTAAATATTTTAAATTTTTGAAAATTTTCACTCTTAATTTTTTTTAATTGGGGACAAAATTTGTTTGAAGTTGGAGCCAACCCACTAATTGGGGCCGACTTGCAAGCTAATTGGTTATAAGTTTAGGTCAATGAGAGGTGTTCCCTGTACTTGTACCATACATCTAGATGTATAATATTTCCCATATATCAAATTGAATACTTATATTCGCATAACACAATAGTCATTTTCAAGCATAAATGAATTTTTAAAAGGGCAAAGATCTTTAGACCTTGCAACCTCGAGTCATATTATGACCTGGAGCACCTACGGTGCTACGTTTCTAAAATTGATAGTTCCTACCCCCNCCCCCCCCCCGACATAAGAGCCATTATGTTATTAAAAATGGAGTATTCAGTTACTTAAAAAATGAGTATTCAATTGCTTGAGAATGAGTACTCATCGTGGATGCACGAGAAATATCGTACAACCAGTTGTACGGTATATATTGCATCCAAAAATGAGCAATAAATAAAAAACCGCATGCAATTTAAAGAACCACTTGCTTTATCCCATCATACCCCAAACCATCCTTTGTATTTAGCAGTTAAGAGTTTTGAACGATTCTTAAATAGAGCGCCCATTTGAAAACGTTAATACTAAAGACTGATGTATATTTGTTCTTTTTTTTCAAAATTCCAAAGCTAAGCAACTGCGGAAATAAATCTGCATTCTTATATTCAAAACAGAAGGATAAAGCCTATTCATCCAAGGAATGGAAATTCTGGCATCCCAAAGGGTATTCATCAAAGTGTTAAACTCACAATGACTTGAGAAGCATATATAGATGGAGTGCTGGAAATGAGAGTAGAGTATAAGTTTCTTTAGGTCATAGAGGAAATGAGCCTTTCATTGTCATCAAAAGTGATTGCTGGCGGACCGCTGATTTGCTTCCACCTGCAACATAACGCGAGACGACAATGAGTTGAAATAGTTTGTTAAGTTTCGTCCCGTTGCAGAACTTACATTGTACAAAACATTGGGACAAGATCCTAACTGAAAGCTGCAGATAGATACCATAGAACCAAACTGAATCAAATGTTTAGCCTATTCATTCTTTCAATTAGTATGTTATTTTTGAATAAAATTGTGCACTCTATCTATGCAGTGACAGATGGGAAGGCAATTTACCTCCGTAAGACGAATGTTTCATCACACAGGGCCTTCTCTAATCTCTCCTCAAATGGTGTTGCGTGCCAACTCACTTTCTGATCCTGCAACATCCACAAATTTCAGTAACTGATTCTTATTAAATTTCTTATATATATATTTTTTTTTAAAAAAAAAGAGGCAAAGGGTAGAAATCAAGCTAGGCAAACCTCTTTGTACTTTGTAGTAGTATTTGGAATTCCATTGGCGCCCCACCATTTAGGTGAGATATTAGAAGGGGGGCCATCATCATTCCAGTGAGCAGCAACCATCCCAAGTATAGGCCTGTCCCCTGGAGTTCCACGAATAGGAACACTTCCGCCTAAATGTAAATTAGTATCTTCCTGGTTAAGAGGTGGTTTCCACCATGAAGACTGACTGGCTTCCAACTTTGATTCCTCCATGGATGTGGTGGCTTCTCTGCCAATCACTGAGTCAAAGTTTGTTTCCTTGGGCTGTGCATCAGATTCTCCCATTCCACTGGGCGATTCCGTTGAAGTATTATCACAGTCTTGAAAGGAAGTAGAACCTTCACCCATCAATCCCTTCAGCTGAGATTCTTTTTCTGCCAGGTTTAAGGTGGAACCGACATATTGGCACCTGAACCGGGGAGCTTTTACATTTGGCATGTCCTTTGTGTATGATGGGAAAATAGTGCCAGGAGTTTGCATGTCATCAGTTAGTTTCAAGGGGGTTGGGTAGGGTGAATGATGGGGTTTCAGACGAGCTAGTTTTGAAGAAAATGCCTTTGCTGAAACTGAAGGGTAAGAATCGACCTCAAAACGAACAGATTTATTTATGCGTGTAGAACTAGGAAGAATTGCAGGTGAAACTGATGGATCAGAGTAAATATCAGCCTGGTCGAGATTAATCTCAATCGATGGACTGCCATGAATGGAACTGGAGGAACCAGTGCTCTTTCCCACATCCTTCATGCAGCTACAGTAATGAACAAACACATATTCAGAGCATTATGCAATGTATGTAGCAAGCATAAAGACTCATTTTTGAAGAAAAACATGGCACACGATAAAAAAATATTTGAAAACACACCCATTTAGTTTTGGAAATTTATAGACTCGCTACATATGGAAGTGGGACTAGAGTGTGACACATGAAGAAATCCATAAAATGGCAACTGTCATAAAATATATCTGTGCACTTTGAAATGCAATAAGACTATTAACTGAAAGTGCGGATTACCATGAAGCTAATACGGACTAATGGGGTCAGAATGATACCTAGCAGGAGTAACGAGAGCAGAAACTGAACCCTCCATCAATTTGTCACAGTTTTTGGAAGGTGTTAGAGGTTGTTCAGGATGTGAATGCAGGGTTTGGTTAACAACGGACATGTCAGGTTGCCAGGAGTTGTGATCTGAAGGAAACAATGCACCGTTCTGAGATGATGAATCTTCACATTCTTTTGATAATTTTAGAACTTCAACAGGGGTTTCAGGTAAGGTTCCACAAGCTTTGAGAAATTTAGCCTGCAGAATAAACCAGTAAGACCAAATAAAGAGTAGAGGCCATAGGAATCTTCATTTTCGACATTATGACATTGGGCATGTATTAGGATATCGAAAGTTTATTTCAGTATTTTAAATTAACATTTGCATAAGAATCCTAAAGTGAGTTATATAAGTAGCCTTACTGTGGATTCAACTTATCATAGCTTATACTTCTTCCGTTTCAAAATGGATGTCCTATGTGTGTAACATGAAAATCCCAAGCAACTTACAATTTCGTTATCTTGTTTAGCGTTAGTGAATAAAATCTATTGGTTTCAAAAGTCTACGGTATGTACTACTAAACACACAAGTAAATTCAGAAAATATTAACAAGTTCAATGAAAAATAAACAAGAAATGAAGAGTTGGCCAAAATTAGGGCATGAAATATAGGCTAAAATCCACCATTGGTCCTTCAACTTTATCAGTTGTGCACGATTGGTCCTTCAAGTTTCAAAAGTCCATAAATAGGGAATAATAATTATGTTAGAGGTAACCCCATGACCCACAACGCATTATACTTGGAGAAGTAATTTGAAGGATATGTGCCTGCGAAATATATGAAAAGGCCAATCAGGTACTATGAATTTTTCTCAGTAATACTGAAATTATTCATATGTGTGTTTTAGTGTTTACTCCCGGATATTGATACGGAGTATATAACTCTTCTAAGTTGTTTTTAGGTTTGTTTAGGTTTTTAGGTTTTAGTGTTTTCTCAGATATTGACTTAAAGCACATTATGCTCTGTGCTGCATGTTTACATTACTGAGAGCACCACAGTGAGAGTGAAATGAAATCAATACATTAGAACATGCAGGTGAAACTCTAACTATGACAACCAGCTTCCGAAATGCATCTATTCTATGAGCAAGCGAGTAAGTGAACGATAAAGTTTTCAGACAAATCATGAACCCTCAATGCATTCTCTATGGTTACTACTCATTTTGAATAATTCGGATTCATCACTTAGCTTGTTACACTCATTTGCCCATGGCACAGACAGGACATCTTCTCAAACATAATAAAGATGAATCCTTTGAAATGCTCTAAAGAACCACAGCATTGACACATTCAAGACTAAGAATCATGAATAAGGTCAGGGATGCAGATAGAATCATAGTAAAGGTAGAACAGCATTCAATTAAAAAAAGGATTGATGTTCACAAAAACAAAGAAAGAAAACAAGGTGAATCTAAGGAACATTGTTATATTAAACTAAACCGCATCATCAAAAACAGCCAAGCATTTTTCGGTTACAAACCTGGTGCTTGAGCTCTGTAATGTCCAACTCATGCGCAGAGATCACACTGTCATGTTTCTCCTTTGCCATGGCTTCCACGCCATATTCATCTTCTTTCTCTAAATAAGTTAATCAATATCAAACACATCCATCAAATTTACTAAAATAGCCAATTATCAATCTGAATTAACGTGATTTCCTCTACACATGTTATACCAATAAGAATGTAGAAATTCAATCATTTTTTACAAAAAAAATTACCGTCCGTCGAAATGAATAAAGAAGAAAACTGACTCCAATTGCAGTGCACTTCCTGATCACATGAACAAGAAAACAAAATTCAAAAACACATTCTAATCCCCGCATGGTTTTTTGCAGTTCAAATACTTTCAGTTGACGACTGGATCTCACTTCTATGTGCAATCGCGTATGAAATTTCAGGATGAAATTTTTGCCATTAAAAAAAATCAGAAACAGAGAAAGCGAAATGAACTTGCAGGTTGTGAGACGGTTCTGTAACGGGATCGATCAGCGGCAGGAGAATCGCCTCTGCCGCGGCTAACGCGGAAGCAGCTGAAGAAACACCCCATCGCCGCAGAGAGCGCCGCCGCAAAAAGTAGCCTGACGACGGTGAAGAGAGGGAGGCAGTTATCGCGAGCTCCGATGGCAGGCCACGACCAAACCATATCAAGAACAGTCCGATTGTATCGGAGCAATCGATCGAAACCCTAAAACTTTTAGATGATTATACTCCGTAACTCGCAAGCTTTTTTCAAGAGAGAGAGAGAGAGGGGTGAGATTGCCTGATATTTTAAAAATTCGAACAGGGCGCCAGGGAGAAGAGTGCCGTTTCTTTTTCTTTTTTTTGTTTTCTTACCTTTTTTTAACTTGTGAAGAAATTTTAATTAGAGTAGTGGGGATTGAATTTATTTTTAATTTACAGTAATTTATTTAAGATCACCAGATAATGTCTTCGAGTCATTTCGTATCTGGGTGGATTTTATGAAATGCATTTCATAACGGATTGTTCTCATAACTTGTTGGGACGACCCGAACTCGATAACACTCGAGGTCGAATTTACCCGAATCTGAAGGAGACGAACTTGACCTAACCAACCGATTTGCCAGCTTTAAATACAAGTACATATCTTTTCTATTTAGTAATGTACGGAGTAATGTTCTACTTTATCCGTCCTAAAATATTGTACACTTCACGCAAAATGAAAGGAATTTTTAAAATTTCTTAATTCATTTATTAAAGGTTGGGATAGAAATTAAAAATAAAACTTACATGGAGTATTTAAAAACTACGTGAAAACTTTCACAATACAAAAAATGACAAGAATATTTTATTTTATTAAATAATCAATCAAAAGGCACAAATAAACAAAAAAATCCAGTGACTTTTGAATAACAAAGAGTGTGTTTTTTTTTGGATGGAGGGAGTATATTATTTTCTATTTGTATTGTATAATTTATTGGTTTGTAGATTTTAAAATTAATTACATGCTCAATTTAAAATGATTTATTGGTTTGTAGATTTTAAAATTATTTACATGATTAATTTAAAATAACTATTTAATAATGATAATAATAAGTTAACAAATTGAGATAGGGGAGTCGGATGACATTAGTCTCTCTTGTCATCCTATTCCTATGACATGATCCTAGATTGGAGCACTTAGGGACGTTACGGTGTTCTGTATAAAAAATTGATGGTTCCTACTCCTCCAAAATTTACGGTGCTCCATTTAAAAAATTGATGTCATCCTATATATTTGTATTTAATTGTAATGGGTTGACATATATCTATTAATTTAAGGAGATCTTACATTAATAGAGAATCTGTACATATAATATACAATTACAAGGATATAAAATAGCAAAGAAATAAGAGATACTAGTATATGTCAACCAATTACAATTAAATACAAATATATACGGAGTATATTAAATATATTCCCGATCCTATGTAGGTAGTGTATGTTATGTTGCTCAACTTGATAGCTAGCAGAGAAAAAAAAAATCGCAGTAGATTTTTTTTGTTTATGTTAGAATATAAATAACTGTTTCTGGGCCACAACCACAAGCTTGAGCTTTTGGTTGAATTGTTTCCTTGACATGGTATCAGAGGCTCTCTTGACTAAGAGGTCACGGGTTCGAAACTCAGCGTCACCCAATTTAAAATAAACTAAGGTTTCACGTGCAAGGCTCGAAAATGACTACGCCTGCACGTGAGGGGGGCATGTTAGAATATAAATAGTTGTTTCTGGGCCACAACCACAAGCTTGAGTTTTTGGTTGAATTGGTTCCTTGACAGTTTATTAAGAACATGTCCCTACACCAAGTTTAGAAAGTAGATTTTTTTGTTTATTAAGAACATGTCTCAATTAGTTTCAATATTTGACTAATAATTATTTTAATAAAATCATTTTATATCAATCTTTAATGTCAATTTTATTTAGCTTGAAAGTTTTAATAATTTTGACAAAAAAAATTAAAGTGAACAAATACTCAGAATTTAATGAGCATTTTAAAAAGTGCTATATGCGAAAGGCTTTGAAATTTGTCCATACAAAATTCCGAAAAAGTAATGATGGATATGAGTTTATTTGAGTTTATTGACAAACTGAATTACGTTTTAGAAATATTGTTTTTTACGCGTCTTGTGTTAAAAATTTACCGAATAATTCTTAATTCAACATTGATTATGAAATAAGTTAGAATATAAAATCATTTTAATTTGGCACTGTATATGTGCACATTACTATATTTTTTTTGGTAATGTACATGACCATGTTTGGTAATGTAAGTCCTATTTCGAGATTAAAAACATGAAAATCCTATTTTGGTATATTCTCAATGTTTTAGTCCTACTTTGGTCTTTCCCCCTTTGGTTTTTGTTAGAGAAGGACAAGGAATATTAGTATTTGATTTGTATTAGACTTGTATATTGTAGTTTCCTTTTAGCATTCCTAATCCTATTAGGAATCTCTAGATAGCTATATACCCCACATTGTATTGTACATAATCAACAGAGAATACACTAGATTTTCAGCCCAAAAGTACTTCTGCGTAACATGGTATTAGAGCTGCTCTAAAATACCTATTCCTTCGTGTGCTACAGCCGCACGTTACCCATCCAGCATCATACGATCTTGTTTTTTTCCTTTGCACGGTGAACGCACTCCCTCCAGCGAACAGCAAGCATGGCAGGCGAGGCAACCCCAAAGGATCTGAAAGCATCACCGAAGAATCATGTGGACGAGAACGACGACGACATGATACAAAGACGCCGTCGCATATCACCCTACGATCTCTCACCCAGCGACAATCCGGGTATGCTTCTGACCCAAGTTGTTCTTAAGGGACCAAACTATGACGAATGGTCCAAATCCTTGTGCCTTGCCTTACGGGCTCGCAAGAAATTTGGATTTGTTGATCGATCAATACCACATCCGGATCCAGACTCAGACGACTTGGATGATTGGTGGACCAATCATTCGCTTATAGTGTCATGGATACGCAACACGATTGAACCATCGTTGCGATCCACGATCTCTACGGGCGAGTCTGCATCCGATCTATGGGACGAACTGAAGGCGTGTTTTTCGGTTGTGAACGGACCTCGCGTCCAACAACTGAAATGTGAAATATCCGAATGTAAACAAAAGGGACTCAACATGATGGCCTATTATGGCAAGTTGAAGAAATTATGGGACGACTTAGCCGACATCGACAAATTCCCAGATTGCGTTTGCACAGATTGTGAGGGCAAACATGCGGCAGCCTTAGCAAAGAAGAGAGAAGAAGAACGGGTTCATCAGTTCCTTATGGGGGTCGACGACACCATGTATGGCTCCATAGGGTCGCAACTTTTGTCTCAAGAACCACTGCCCACTGTCGCCCGAGCCTACAATATCTTGATTCAAGAAGAGACTGCACATGCTTCGATCCGAGGCATTGGCGACATTGAAGTCACCGCGGCTGCCTTTGCTGTGAAAAAGAGCGACGAAGCTGATCAAATCTGCGGTCATTGTAAGAAGAAAGGACACCAAGTTGACTCATGCTTCAAACTGCACGGATTCCCCGAGTGGTGGCCGCCGGGGAATGACCGCGGGCGTGGCAGCAACCGTGGACGTGGCTCCGGGCGTGGGGGAAATCGTGGAGGCCGCGGCGGAAGAGGAACAGATGGGAAGGGCAGCGGACAGACGGCAGCAGCTCACGCCGTAACTGCTGGCGACGGAGGATTGTCCAGCCTCCCAGACTTTGAAAATCATAAAGCAACCGTGGATGTTGCTTTATGATATTGTGGATATGCCATCTTGTGAAATTGGGTTGCCAGACGGAAAGAAAATTATATCGGTTCAATCCAGGAAAATTAAGTTAACAGACACATTGACTTTGTTGAATGTTTTGCTTGTTCCCAATCTGAGCTGTAACTTGATCTCGGTTTCCCAGTTGACAAAAGAATCTGATTGTGAGGCCTGATTCTCTGCTAATACTTGCATGATACAGGACCTAAAGTCGAAGACTTTGATTGGTGTGGGTGAACAGGATGGTGGACTTTACTATTTCAGACCGATGGAGGACAAAGTGGCGTTGAGTGCAAAGCGGGAGAGCAACTTTGATCTATGGCACAAGCGTCTCGGACATCCTTCACCTCGAGTCTTATCTTTAGTTCCTGTAGTTGGTTCCATTAAAGATAGTAGTTTACAGAATAATTGTTGTGATATTTGTGTGTTAGAATAGGTGCCCTTCACTAGAGGGGGGATGAATAGTGAGGCACGAGAATGTTTATAAATTTTCGCGGAATAAAAATCGCAGGGATAAAGTAAAGAGCGGAATAAAAA
>OOIL02001477.1:25590-53637 GCA_900332095.2 Cuscuta campestris | reverse complement strand
GAGCACACCAAGATTTATACTGGTTCACCACAACGTGTGGCTAGTCCAGTCTCCCGAGAGACTCTCTCGAGCTACACTACTTCCGTTAAGCTTACGGGTGCTTAACAAACCGTTACAACCTGAGAACTCGAGTCCCACGAGCCTCAATACACTTGCTCGGAGATACCGCACTCTAAGACTTCAACCCGAAGGAATATGCCCTTCCTTCGTACAACCAAGGGAACAAACCTCCCTTAAAGTGTTCACAACACTTAACCACTCAAGAACAAAAACTCTCTTAAAGAGTAGAATATGAGTAAACTAATTTAGATCAAGAACACACTCAATTCCTCAAGAAATGGATCTAAAAAGCTATGTAAAAAGTTTATGGAATGATGCAATGTAAAGCTATGAAATGTGTGAGAATGGATGTGAAAAATAGACCCAAAAGACCCTTATTTATACCCAAAAATGATGTGTAACGGATGGGAGTTGATTTGGGTTTAATAGCATGATTTTTGGAAATTAAATAAAAGTGGATCTGTAGGAAATTAGCCTACCCAGCGATGTATGGAACTACCCATCGCTGGTAAGCCATTTTTCCTTCAGTTTTAAAGACAACGGTCACCTACCCATGGATGGGTAAGAGCTTCCCATCGCTGGGTGGGAGGTTGACTTTCAAACAAGGAAAGAATCAGCCTTAAATGCCTTACAACGGTCATGCCTTCCCATGGATGGGTAATATCCTCCCATGGCTGGGAAGTCACTTACCCATGGATGGGTAATATCTCCCATCCCTGGGTGGCATAGTTCTGGAATCCCGGATCACTTACCCATGGATGGGTAATATCTCCCATCGCTGGGTGGCATGGTTCTGGAAACTCGGGATCACTTACCCATCGATGGCTGATATCTACCATCGCTGGGTAGATGGTTAGTCCAAAACCATAGCCTAGCCGACCGGCGCTGAAACCCGACTGAAAAATGTAAAGTTCTCCAAAGTAAAAACTAAGTGTTTAAAACACTTATTTAATGTATTTTATGTAGAAACCAAGTATAAAAACTTAAAAACCACTTCATTGAGGTAAAAACCATGGCTAGCCAAGTTTATGCCGTTTCGCATGGTTTTTGCCAAATGACAAAAACGAGAGGTGGTTTTTGAAGTGTTTTTATTGGAGAACCATTTGGATATGTCCAGAAGTAAAAACCAATCATAAAATATTAAAAACCACTTGATTGATTTGGACGCCAAAAACCAACGCCGATAACCAGCGCCGAATGCCGATAACCAACGCCGAAAAAACAAAGGTTATGGTTTTTGAAAACTAATGATTTGGAAAACATTTAAATGTGTCCAGAAGTATAAATCAAAGATAAAAACCCAAAAACCATTTGGTTAAAATCATTGCCAATAACCAATGCCGAAAACCGAACGCCATAGCCGAACGCCGTTAACCGATGGTTATGGTTATGGTTAAGAAAGAACCATGGGCTTTAGAAACTTAAAAACCATTTATGAAAACACTCATTTGATACATGAAAACATATTTTGTTTTGAGCCATGACGTAGAGAAATTGAATGAGCTTGTTACAATAAAAACCTAAGTATTTAGAATACGTCTTCAAAGCGCCAATGTCGCCATCTTTAGCATCGTCAATGCCTTTCTTGTGCTTTTTGTTTCTTCAAAGAACTTTTTCTATCTCTTTGAATCTTTTCATTTTGTTCCATGTTCCCGACGGTTTGTCAATATTAAAACCTAAGTATTTAGAATACGTCTTCAAAGTGCCAATGTCGCCATCTTTAGTAGCGTCAATGCCTTTCTTGTGCTTTTTGTTTCTTCAAAGAACTTTTTCTATCTCTTTGAATCTTTTCATTTTGTTTCATGTTCCCGACGGTTTGTCAATATCAAAACCTAAACGGAAACAAACATTGTCATTAGCAAAATGTCAAAGTGAAAATGTTTTCCAACATTGTGTACGAGCCAAACACTCTCGTTCCAGTTTTTCTATAAGTTATCATCAATCTACTGCAATTTTTGATATGATACATGTTGATCTATGGGGGCCTTATCGCACACCTAGTCTGAATGGATCCACAATGTTTTTAACCATAGTTGATTATTTTTCTCGTGGTGTTTGGGTATACTTGACCAATACAAAGAGTGCTGTGCCAACAATTTTTCGTGAATTTTGTGCCATGGTTACAAGACAGTATGGGACACATATTAAATGTGTACGAAGTGATAATGGGACCGAGTTTGAGTGTTTGAATGCATTCTTCAGAGAACAAGGCATCCTTCATGAAACCTCATGTGTCGACACTCCACAACAGAACGGACGAGTTGAGCGGAAGCATCGCCACATTCTCAATGTCGCTCGCGCCCTGAGATTTCAGTCTGGACTACCAATTGAATTTTGGGGCGATTGCATCCAAACCGCCGCCTACCTCATTAATCGAACACCATCCTCTCTCTTAGGGGGGGTTCACCATACTCCAAATTGTATGGGAACCCACCTCACTTATCTCACATTCGTGTGTTTGGATGCAGATGCTATGTTCGAAAAAAAGAAAGTGATAAGTTCGCTTCACGCAGCACACCGGGTATCTTTGTCGGATATCCACATGGAAAGAAGGGATGGAGAATTTATTGCCCCAACACGGGGAAAATAATTGTTTCCCGTGATGTTATCTTTTTGGAAAATATTTTTCCATATCTAACCCTTTCAGATAAAGAGACCGACCAACCAATTCCGGTGTCGGACGGCCCATTACCAATGGAGGAGGATCTGATCACACGGCTCCCAAGACGACCCGCTGCTGCAGCACCTACAATCTTCGACACCGCCACCAAAAACACAGCACCCGTAGAAGCCCTGGAGCCCCTTCCGGCCACCGAAGACACAGCACCCGTAGCAGCGGGCGACATGACGTCGTCCAGCGCTGCCGGAACTGGCAGCAGCACCAGTGCTGAATTGAAGGACCAACTACCCGACGAGGCAGCACCCACTGCCGACGAGGCAGCACCTATAGCTGGTCGTGGGCAACGAGCACGCATACCGAACACCCGTCTGAAGGATTACGTCACATATACTACCTTCCAAACGCTCAGCAAGTATCCGCTAAGCGCATTCATCAATTATGACAAATTTACTCCTTCACACAAGGGCTATCTCACAACTATTGACTCCGAGATCGAGCCCAGAAATTTTCGTGAAGCGATGCGATATGAAGCATGGTGCAAGGCCATGCGGGCGGAAATTGATGCGTTACAGAGTAACGGGACTTGGACCCTCGTCAGTGCTCCTCCTCACAAGAAGCCTTTGGGGAGCAAATGGGTGTACAAAATCAAACGCAAGGCCGACGGTAGTGTCGAACGGTACAATGCACGACTGGTGGTCTTCAGTAATCATCAGGTTGAAGGGTTGGATTATAACGAAACATTTGCTCCTGTCGTGAAACTAACCACCGTAAGAACCTTATTAGTCGTGGCTGCAGCTAAATCATGGGAGCTTCATCAGATGGATGTTCACAACGCGTTTCTTCATGGTGATCTTAATGAGGAAGTCTTCATGCGCCTACCTCCCGGATTCACTCCTCCTCGTCGAGGTCTTGTTTGCAAACTTCAGAAATCTTTATACGGATTGAGGCAAGCCCCCAGATGTTGGTTTGCCAAACTCTCTCAGGCCTTAAAGAAATATGTTTTTGCTCAGTCTGTCTCTGATTATTTCCTTTTTACCCTACGACAAAGGGGGGATGTTCTACATGTTCTCGTCTACGTGGATGACCTTGTGATCGCCGGCAGTGACTCTCATCAAGTTGCAAAGTTTAAGTTCTAATTGTCCCAATGTTTCCACATGAAGGATTTGGGCCGACTTAAATATTTCTTGGGCATTGAAGTTGCGCGCACTCCGGCAGGCATTTTCTTGTGTCAAAGAAAGTATGCGTTGGATATTATCTCTGAAGTTGGCTTACTTGGGGCACGTCCACTAGGCACCCCACTTGAGCCAAACCATCAATTGGCGCTTACTACCACGCCATTACTTTCTGACCCTGAGAAATATAGACGCCTCGTTGGTCGCCTTGTTTATTTGTCGGTCACTCGACCAGAGCTGTCCTATACGGTTCATACATTGGCCCAGTTTCTGCAAGAGCCTCGTGAAGAGCACTGGAAGGCTGCAATGGGTGTGGTTCGATACTTGAAGGGGCAACCCGGTCAAGGGATCTTCTTATCAGCTAACAATACCTTGCAGCTAACGGGATGGTGTGATTCAGACTGGTCCGCCTGTCCTTTGACAAGGAGATCCCTCACCGGTTGGTTTGTCCAACTTGGCAAATCTCCTGTCTCCTGGAAAACAAAGAAACAGACGACCGTGGCCCGATCGTCTGCGGAAGCTGAGTACAGAGCTCTAGTCGCGGTCACTTGTGAGTTAAAGTGGCTCAAAAGTCTACTCGGTTCTCTTGGGATTGAACATTCGCAGCCTATGACCATAAAGTGTGACAGTACTACCGCATTACAAATCACAGCCAATCCTGTTTTCCATGAGCGTACGAAGCACATAGAAGTCGATTGTCATTTTATTCGAGACGAGCTACTGTGAGGAGTCATCAAGACAGATCACGTCTCCACTACACATCAACTAGCCGATATGCATACGAAGGCACTGGGCAAAGCACGACTTGAATTCTTGATCCCCAAGTTGGGCATTTCATTACTACATGCTCCAACTTGAGGGGGGTGTTAGAGAAGGACAAGGAATATTAGTATTTGATTTGTATTAGACTTGTATATTGTAGTTTCCTTTTAGCATTCCAAATCCTATTAGGAATCTCTTGATAGCTATATATACCCCACATTGTATTGTACATAATCAACAGAGAATACACTAGATTTTCATCCCAAAAGTACTTCTGCGTAACAGTTTTCCTTCTAAACGGTGACTGTCGTTAACGTTCATGTTAACCTTCTAGAAATCAAGACGGCGGCGCAGCAACTGAGGCGGCAGCGGCGCCACCGCCAGAGGCGGCAAATTCAAGAATGCTCTGAGCCAACGCCACATGGGACGCAAGAAGGTCACGGCGGTTGATGGCATCGGTGGCATGGACATCTGCCTCCGTGTCCTTCTTATCGGTTCTGAGCTTGGCGAGGCTCTTCTGGCAGGCGATGAGATCGAGTGTCGAAGTTCTCAGAAACTTCATGGCGTCGGGGTACGCTTTTCCGGCCAAGGAGTCCACGCCCTCCTTGATCAAATCTACGGCCGGGACGTAGTGGTCCTTGCATTCGGCTAGTCCTTGTTGGGTGGCGGGGGACAGGTCCTCCGTGGTCCCGGCCGAGAGTTTTGCTGACACCGCCTCCGACACCGTCACAGCCTCCTTCTCGATCTTCTTGAGCGAGAAGAATGCGATGCTGTCGGGATCGGACCTGTCGATGCCTGATAATTCTGCGTCGTCCTCGTTGTCCTGCAGCCAAGCCACGCAGGTGGGCCCACCCTTAGCGTACTCGCACGCCCGCGAAATGAGGGCGGGGTCCACCTGCGCGGTGGCGTACGTGAGACGGAGGAGGAGAGCGAAGGCGAGGGAGAATATGGGTGCTGCCATTTTCTTGGTTTTAGAATTAGGTAGAAATGGAAAAAATTAGCTGATGAGGGTAAAAAAGTATTAAAATAAAAGAAGGAATATAATTGGGGTAAATTAAAATGCAAATGGTTGGGAGAAGTCTGTGGGTCTTCATACAATATGAGATTATAATGCTAAGAGCTCTTGTCAAAACACACTTTATCTAAATGTTTTTATATCAGAATTTCAAAGATAATTACAGTTACTAGTATTTTATTTCTTATTTTAGAAACAAAATATATGATTCACAATATTTCTTTCCGAGGGCACAACAAGTCCTCTCTTGAGTATGTTTGTTTCAAGGATTTTGGAAGGAAAAAAAAAAGAAAATGATTTTCTCTAATTTTTCTCATTAACATGCAAGGAATTTGGTTTTCTCTGCTCTTTAGACATTTTGTCTTTTCATTTTCCTTTTCTTCAATTTTTCT
Organism: Cuscuta campestris; assembly: GCA_900332095.2. Lineage (NCBI taxonomy): Eukaryota > Viridiplantae > Streptophyta > Magnoliopsida > Solanales > Convolvulaceae > Cuscuta > Cuscuta campestris. The sequence continues at coordinate 47,616 of OOIL02001477.1, read as the reverse complement.
TTTCTTTTTCCTCTCTAACCTAATAAAAAAAATGGTTTTCTACTTTATTTTCTTTTCTTTTCCCTTTGAAATTCCTTGAACAAAACATAGTGTGAAAGAAATCTTATCCCAAGACAGCGAGAAAATAATCTCTACATCCCAAAATGTTCAACAATGAATATAGTTTTGGTGAAAAACGAAAGATGTGGGATTAAAATTTAGAATAAATTTCATAATGGATCCTTTATGATATGAGGCTTTCCATATTTAATCATCTATTATCGAATATTACCCCTGTAGTCCTTCGTTTATGGGCGTCTTTCCAGAAATGGTCTTTTTTATCCTCTTCCATATATATTGGAGTTAATTTAAAAGCTAAAAATATAATTTGACATCAACCTAATGTCCAATGACGAATTCTGATATTGGTGATGCGGATAACACAAAAATGAAGTTTAGTCAACCTATAAATAGTAAATAGATAATTTAATTTGGGACGTAGGGAGTAGAAGAAAAATATAAAATATGAAATACTTGATGCACAATAATATTAAAAGCTAGACGAAGAAGCAATAAAACACAAATTAAAATATGTATTTTAACTAAATATACCAAATAATATAATAAAAAATATTATTATTTTATTTATAGTGTACCGGCCAACCGGGTCGTTGACTTCAGGTTTTTGACCATTTCAACAGATTAACCCTTGACTCACTCCCTCGTTCGGATTGATGCCCGGTCTGATTTTGAGAACATTGGCATTTACACCGCCGACAAGAAAATGAGAAAATAAAATTTGTTCAAGCAAAACCATCTCAACTACTTTCCATTTATATTACAAAGTACATATTAAGATAATAAAATAAAATTTTGAAAATTCACAAGTCTCAACTAAACAAATGTAATAAAATTATTTTTATACTACTCTTTAATACATTATAATTTTTGTTTAACTGAAACCCAAAGATCTTTGATTCTAAAAAATCAAACTAGACAAATACACGAGAGGGAGGAAGTATATCTCATCCAGTCATCCTTAAACAAAAATGTATTACTCGGTAGAATATGATGAACAGAGTCTGAGACCCCTTACTTCAACTATCTGTTTTCCTTTTCAAATTTCCAATGCGGAAGGTGTTAGAATAAAATGTACTTATGTACTAGAGTCTTTATTTTAAGAAATATAGTTTATAATCTTAAAAAAAAAAAGAAAACGAAAAACAATGCAATAAATAATTACACCTTGGTTCCCATGACATTGAATCAGATGACCCGAGGTTCATACGATTCTCCATTCGAAAAATTGATGGTTCCTACCCCTCCTAACCTCCCAAGTAAATCCTCCACTCCCGGCCCGACCCAAAGATACCCCTGCACCCCCGTCAATTGCATGCCACAAGATTTAGTTCATTTTAGAATCAAAATTTGACTCCAAAGTCAACTAAATCTTGTAGCCTGCAATTGACAGGGGTGTGGGCTATGTTCGGGCCAGACCGATGGTGGGAGGTTCACCGGGGGTTAGGGGGATAAAAACATTAATTTTTTGAACGGAGCATCGTAGATGCTCTAATCGGGACCTCTGTCATAGGATAACATGGGGAATTCATGTCACCCAAACCGCCCCCAAATAATTAATACTCCATGTAATGTTTGTACTACATGAAGAATGCCAATATTATACTCATATTTTTCTCAGTTATTATTCACACAATTAAACTATAATTACTTTCTTTACATAGTTTTGTTAGTAAAAATCAACGAAGTGTAATAATTACAAAACTTAGATAAAAAAAGTACTACTTCATTTCCAGTGTATATGTTCAGTTAGACTTTTTCGAATCAAACTTAATAAAATTTAAGCTTCAGTTACTCTCATTAACCATCTATTTAAACCATCGGTTCAGTCCAATCCTTTTGATCATCTCTACATACCTATACCGACCCAAAACTCAATCAAAACCAAAGAAGTCCTTGGTCTTGTTTTGGTCCTCCAATTTTATTTATTTGAGTTTTGGATGAACCTCATTCCTAATACTCTGTTTGGTTCAAGGAATTTGAAAGGGAAAAGAAAAGAAAATGAGAGGGAAAAATAATTATTCATGTTTGGTTAGAGAGGAAAAGAAAAGAAAAACAAAATTCCTCCCATCTTGATGAGGAAAACGAGAGAAAATCATTTTCTTTTCTTTTCCTTTCAAAATCCTCCAACCAAACATAGTGTAAATGTCCCAAGAATCAGACAATTACTTTGGGGAAGGTAAATTGAGAATGAAGCACTAGAAGATGAACAATCAAATCTATATATCAAGCACATAGATTAGGTGAACATTGGGTTCATAATAACTTGAACCACTAAAACTAAATGAACATTGGGTTTATAATAATTTACTGCTGATATTATATTTTAGACAAAAAAAAAATAACTTCTCCCATACCTTTTCTTCAAACCTCAAGTAAGTAGTACCCACATGAACACAAACTAGGGAGATAAATCAATAGGGCTTAGGTTGTGATCAGTGGACTGTTGAAATGGCAGAGGAGATGAAGAAAGGCGCCTAAGAAGGAGCCAAGCATCAGAGGCAGGACAGCCCTGGTTCATTTCTGTGGCAATTGGGACTGGACTGTCTTCCCTTATCTCTACAACCATTGTTCCCTGAAACAAACCGTTTCATTCATCGTCATCATAAACCTCGATGCGGAGTAAGAAACCGTAAACTTCAAAATCAACCATTGTTGTTGTTGTTAGATCTCTAAAATGTATGCGCTTCTTTAATTAATGAAGTAGCAGTTAGTCAATCAATGCAACTTTCAACGCTGAGCCGAGGGTCTCTTTGGAAACAGCCTCTCTACTTTCGAGTAGGGGTAAGGTCTGCGTACACACACCCACCTTAGACCCTACTCTTGTGGGATTCAACTGGGTTGTTGTTTTTGTTGTTGTTAGTGTGATAAACAGTTTTGTAGTGGATGGGTCACTATTTTCATCTAGCTTTATCCCGCGTGCTACTTGAAAAAGCTGGACAGAAGTTGTTCTATGATGTAAAATACAAGGACAACTTTTGCTCGAATTGCCCTTTTGAGACAACACCTATTGTCAATATGTTTTTGCTCAAGAGGAACTCCGTCCAATTTAAAACATTTGTTTCCCAAAGTGCTGAAAATTAAACACAACTATTGAGGGACAATTTAGTTAGGGGTTCTAATTAAAGGGTTAAAACAGTGTAACATACCTCAAAATTCACAAGGAATCTCTGGAATAGATTCATCGTTTTCTTCATATTGAGTGCTTGGTTTTGATCTGACGAAGCAAGAGCATTAGTTACTTCCGCAGGAGTGTAGCCTACTTCTTTATGCACAACCTAGAAGTACAAAAGAGTCGGCTTTAGATTGTGATAACATAATACCAGTCACCCCCCGTTATTTGCAATTTAACATACACTGTGATCGATAAGTATCTCAGAGATGAGGCTTCCATCATCAACAAAAACTCTAAGCTCATATGTGCTCCTATTTTTAAATTGAAATCCCTTCACGCCGGTAAGAAAGCACTGCAAATTAAGTGTCATGCATCAGATGCCTATAAAACACGGAGACTGTAGTGAATGAGAATGAACTCAAGAACTGGTAGAAATATGGAGAAGAATTAAAATTCTATGCACATTGAACTTTAGAGCAAATATTACTTAGACATTACAGTCATAAATTGAGCAGTCAGTTTTGGGATCCTTAGCGACATAAGCATATATTACCATCATTCAAGCTATATTGGAAATGAATGCACACATTTTGGGATCTAAACATAAATATTAACCCTGCAGATTATTTTTTATTACGGACCACTACTGCTATTGGTTTAGGTCCCCTTTGGAGGGGTTGAATGTTTTCAGTTCTGAATTATTATAAACAAAAAGAAAACCAAAAACCACTTTATGTGGTTTCCAAAAAATGTTTTTTTGGTGGGGAAAAAAACGGAAACTAAAACAGCTAGAGACTCACCCTGAAAAATACGTTTACTCACTTATCTTTGTTTTAAAAACCTGAGTAAAGTATCAGCATAAATGTTTTGAAGGATATAGTGATATACACCAAGAGAAGGAAAAACAAAATGATGATGATGATACCTTGATTTTTCCTTTGACACAAGAAGTTTTGTCAGTAGTACCTGCCAACTTAGCAGACAAGCTGGCCAGGTAAGTAAAAGGACTTTCCTTGTCTCCACTAAGCACAAAAGGGTGATCCAGCTCATCAAACACATGTATTTCTTGCTCTATAGATGCAGTAGGTAGTGCATCTGAATCAGAGTCAACAGTTGTGATATGAATTGGAACATTATCTTGAGTTCTGCTCTGTGCAAGAGACTCTGACCCTAATCTTGCATCAAAGGAATGAATTCCATCAGCATCCATAGCTCCATCATGCAGAGAAGTAGGTGCAGCACTTCCAGTACAAACATAAGCTGATGTGTCTTCTCTTATGCTGGTGGTGGAAGGGACCCTTGACATTATTTCTACATCCAGCATATGGTTTTCCTCAACATCCATAGCTGAAAGGTTAGTATCGGTACTTTCCCTCCTCGTCGGACCTGCAGCATCCCTTACCCTACTAATGGTGTTTGTACCAGATGCATTCAAATCCTCCATGGGTAAAACACCAATGTCAGCCACTTCCATCCTACTACGAGAAGCAAAGTTCCCAACCCTAGTGCTGGCAGGGATAACAGACACATCCATAGCCTCCACAAATGAACAGTCAGTTTCGGCCTCTTCCCTTCTGATGGGAGTTGTGACAGCTCCATGCCTATTACTTGTGCACATACCAGATAAGGCTCCTGTTTTCGAATGAAGAAAACAAACTAGGATAAAGAACTAAAGGCGTACAAGTCTTGTCACAATTACACAGATAAACACATTATTCGGTGGCTCTTTAGATTTTTTGGCAGTTGATGTTTCAATAAAGTAACATGCATGAACAATACACTTCCTGTCAGAGGAATAAATTTAAAGGCAGTATAGGCAAGAAACAACCAAGGTACCATAATTCATCCTCATAGAGATGAAGTTTATAGACAAGAATAAGTTAGTCACTAGTGTGTATTGTTAGCACCATTTAGAGATTTGGTGTCATTAATTACTACCCTAGAGCAGCCCAGCATCCCACAAGTTATTTATTTATAAAAAAAGTTTGAAACCAAACACCTTTTTAATTGGGCTGTGGGTAACTGGGGATTCTGCAATATCTAGAAATGTGTGTGTATGGGATTGACTCCCATGGGGCAACACGTTAGTGGGATGAAGACACATGAGTTATCCATTTCCAAAAGTGACAATATTACAAAAATGTCACCTCGCTTTTGATTGGCTCACATGGCTTCATCTCGCCCATCCCACTCGGATAATTTTTATATGAACCCCACCCTTGGATTGAAAGATATTAGCACATAGATCATCCTTCCAAATTTTCATAACGATCGAAGATCGTTTCACCACCAAATCATAAAACTCTTTTTTCACAAGTTGTAAAACTAAATTAAATGTTGATTTTGTTTTACGATGATTTAGTGACAAAACGATTTTGAATTGATAAGAAATTTTTAGGATGATGAACTTAGTGTTAGTATCTTTCAATCCAACGGTAAGTATCATATAGAAATCATCCAAGAGATATCAATGTTATAGAAGTTTTGTAATACATTAAATATTGCAACTTTAGTCCTCAAGAATGAAGTTAGGATTTATACAACGCTTGTAGTGTTAAAGTCAGACATGAGTTCACTAAGAAGAGAATTATCCAAACCCATGGGAATTCCTAGTTGTAATGTAGAAACAGCCCAACCATTTTCCAATTTCACAAGGATAGATTCTTTACAAGCTATGTTTGCCAAGTTCTGATATTGTAAATTCATATGTGCAGCAAACCTGCCGCATACCTCATGCTAACATTAAAATATTTTAGGCACGCAATGTACCTTGCCCTTGAAACTGGGTAGTTTGATCACGTGATCTAGAAGTATCAGGGCATTCTGAAGCAGTAGCGCTTTCTTGAGGCCATGCAGCAAGAGTTGATCTAGTTGCTAAAGGAGGAGCATCTCCATTTCTTGTTCTGTGATATAAAAGAAAGAATTCTTAAATCAAACTGCTGGAGTAATTTAAACACCATTTCTTCACCCAAATGTAGCTCTCAAAAATTTAAAAAATGTTCATAGAGCCTAAATGCAAGTATATTCATATAATACTTGGATACTTTATGAGAGCAATTATACAAAGACAATAAAGTTCCAAATTGTATAGGAAGTACATGAAACTATATTACAATCAATGGTCTATCTTCCCTGGTTTAAGGAAAGAACACATCAAAATTCAGAAATATGGAATACTAAAGCATCAACAATATCTCCGAACCTAACTTGTTTAACTGTTGCTCTGTAGCTGCTCGGTCAAAGGCTGAGTAGCATTAATGAGTTTACGACTGATTCCTCGGTGACAACATGCTTCTTATACTATTAGTCTAATGGGTCTTCTTGGGTTTCTTTATACTGCACTTTGTATAATGTTTTATCCTAGATAATTCCATGGAGCTTCTTGTAGTCTTATAAAATTCAAAGCACAAGCTGTTTCCAGTAGAGGACAGAGAAGTACTCAACTTCCACTGTTTCACATCACTGGTATCATTGGAATTGCTATATGGCTTAGCTAACTCTTGGACACACACGTAATTGATCAAGAACTGTAGTATTTCTACTCTAGTTTTGTAAATTTCATAGATGCTAAAATAATTTAATGAGGGATTGTCAAATTTGATTGCTTTCTTCTATTTTTTACTCGAAAGCTTTCAGCTTTGACCCCAACAGAGTTACTCTCCGAGTGAAAAGAGTAAACAAGTAACAAAAATACTGAGTACCTTCCAAGTAACTCGGATTTATAAACTGTTCAAGCTAGGTAGCCTACTCACCAATGTCTAGGCCGAGTAGTGAGCATTCGCTACTTAAATTGAATAGTATCCCAAAACTAATGGGTATATCATTACTTCTAAAAAACACTGGCAAACAAGAAAGGATCTAACTTGCCAATACTATGTAGCCTGCTCGTATTCATCGTCATATCAATTCTAGTGTAAGAAAGATATTGTCCAAAGATAGCAGTGTATCGAACCAAATGTAAGTAATTGACCTTAGATATTAGATTATTACATACAGATAAGACAAGTGTTCTATATATATAACCCAGTAACACACCTCTTTCCCCTTGGTGGCTTGTTTGCTTCAACAACAAGTCTCTGGCGAGCTCCCTCCAACTCATCAACCATACCTCCCAAAATTTCAAAAACTTCAGGAACCAGCAAGAGGAGTCCATGCCTTACACTGACATTGCATATGGAAACCTGAAAACTAGAGCAGGGGTCTGTATTGAATCTATTAATAGGTGGTTATGAAAAGTATCAAATATCCATCAACTGGTGTCGGTTATTTTCCTTTATGTAGCAACTTTATAAAACAGAAAAGTGCACCAATCAATAAACCACTCCCTCAAAACAGAGTACACACAAAAAAACCTAATATAATCCCAACATTTGGGTGCAGGGTCAAGATGTATGCAGTCATACCCTAAACGCATTCCTGCATTCATTGCCCAAAACTTCACAGAAAGTAACATGCAAAGGAAGTTTAATGTGTCATTATGTGTCCAAAACTAAAACATTGTTAATGAGGACTCTTTTTGCTCCATTGGCAATGGAAGGGAGTGTGTGCACGAACACATAAAATGTAAAGGGAAAACTGGACAATTGACTAAACAAGGCTTTCAAGTATGAACCTTAATCCCAGCAGGAGCCATGGCATTAAGTCCCTTTAGAGGCCTGTACTCCATACCAAACACACGCTGGATACCATCTGTCATTGATAATTTGAGACATCTCTTAATTCCAGCTGGTGCTTCCTGGTACCTCCCTCTTAGAGGACAGCTGATATTAATTATCTCATCCACCTATAAACATTATTAATAAAAAATACGTAGTATATATATTAAAAAAACAAAATAAATGGCCAAATGTTCTGTGGAGTATACAAACAAGTACTGTCGTACAAACATCATGGTTCATAATTACAACAAAGAATCCAAATAAGAACTTTTCATTGAAACTTTATAAACTGCAACAGGTTCTGAAAACGGCTAATTGACACTTTTGGGATACTTTTTTATTTCACAATGAAGCTCACAACGATTGTGAAACGTCTTAAAAGTTCCTTTCGGCATTCAATTGCCATTACAATTAGAAGTGAACAAAATAAGCATTGAATGGGTAAACCTGCTGGAATTGAGTCATCTACACAAGCAGAGATTGAATTCAAGGCGACAAAATGCAAATACCAGTCTAGAAACAACAAACCTGAAGCACAAATGGGCCTTTAAGATCAACTGATTGCAAAGTGTGCACATTCGGAGGCAATCCCCCTGCACCTGAGAAGTTCATGTCCGAGTAGAGGAACTGCTTAAAGCACAGCTTGGCCTTGGATGAGGAATCGAAGGCCGAGAAACCAGAGACGGAGGCTTCTAGTTGGCCAATGCAGGACTGCAGCCATTCCGCCCTCAACCGGAGACCCATATCCTGCAATACGCGGCCAACTGCGCAGTCGGCGGCTACTTGTGCCGAGGGAGGGGCGGTGGAATTGAGGGATACGGTTTGGAAATTGAGAGTGGCGGTGGTTGAGTCGTCTTCTTCCTCGACTTGCGGCGGTGGTTGTCGAGGCCGCGGAACCGATTCTACTGCTTCTTCTTCTTCGTCGGAGGAGGAACTGACGATTTGGTGGCTGCGTCTCATCGTGTTCCCTGTTTCCCCCACTTTTCCCTCCACTTTTTTTCCAATACTAAATTATAGTGGAATTGCAGAAAATTATTAGATAAATAATGCAGCCTATAGGCCACAATTTGACCCAGCACAAGGATCGGCCCGTTTGCCCGCTCAGCCCGCCCTTTAAAAAGGGCGGATATAGACAACTTTTAATACCCAAATGGGCGGACTGGCCCAAGTCCGAATTGTATATGGGCGGATCTGGAAGTTACTTTTAGCCCATCTGGGCCAACAGGCCTGCCCATATTCATCAAATATATTTACTTTATTATTAATTACTTAGCCAAAACAAATTTTAAAATTTTTTATAATTCATGTATAATAGTTTAATTCACTCACCTCTTTTAAACCAAAATCAATACTCTTTTAATGAATCAGTATGATGAGTTTATTAATTATGCAACAATACCTCTATTATTCTTTCTATATAAATGTGATGACTGATTATTTTATTTTAAACATTAAAAAAGAGTTCAATATTTTTTTTAAATTTTAGTACAAAATAAAATTTCTTGATGTTTTATCCGGGCCGGGCGGCCCAGTGGACAGTCCGGCCCGCAAAGATGGGCGGGTATGGGTAAAGAATTTAGCCCATCAAATACGGGCCGGGCCACGCCCGCCCATGTAAATGGGCTATTAATTTATATTAGGCCCGGCCCAGATCCGGCCCGGATCCTTATTTGCACAGGTCTAGCCACAACTATCCTATATTCCTATATATATTTTCTGTTCGAGATTTTTCGGTATGGAAAGTCACCTCATACCGATTTCAAATACCGGACTGATCTGATATGGTACGTTTTTTATTTGGTATTTTATCAGATTATATTTTTTAGTTCGGTAATCTTGATTTTTTTCGATTCGATATTTGCTCACCCCTACCCCAACTACAAGTATACCATTTGGTTTGGTGTAAGTCTAATGTTTCCTTCAACTTATTATTTTGTGTATTATTTATGGGTGGAGCTATATCCACTCCAAGTCTAACTAATGCCACTCCATTTGTAATGTAGAGACCATTTTAACCTTTTTAAATCCCTTCCCCAGTGGAATAAATTTTGGTACTGCGAAGCATTCTTATCTTCTCCCCTATCCCAACCATCCTATTTCACTAATCATTACTCCAACTTTTATAAACAATTCCCCCAAAAAAATTGTCGATGAATTAAGCTCTACTAAAGGTTTTGTTACTCCGAAAAAAATCTCCCTTGTATCACTCTAATTATTTTCATGATCCTAAATCCTTAATGAAATTCATTAAACTCTAAATAAAACTCTAAAAAAAACATGTTCATATCTTTTACCCTTTTGAAATTTAACTTTCACATCATTTTTTCACAAATTAACATCTATTTTTCAAAAAAAAAAATACTAGAAAGCACTACTCTGTAATTAAAATTAAAATATGAATTCCAAAACTATTACAACACAACCATTGCAAAACCTTACAATTATACGAAACAAAGCCTCCAAAAAATATCTCAGTTTATTTCAAAAATTAGAAGTCTGATGGTCAAGCTTCTAGAACAACTTCCATCTTTACAAAAAAACTTCAGCATCTTCACTCTTTCCTCTTGAATCTTCATACCTGAATGAGAAAAAACACTTTTGTAAATGAAACCATAGAGCATGTTTAATAAATTGCTCCAAAATATTTAATTTTCAAAGCATGTATGAGAAAAAAAAATTGAAGTACACATTACTGTAGTGAGGGTAATTTGTAAGTATATAACCTCAAAATGAGTTCTAAATGAAGTCTTGGTGGCACATTCAAATCAACAGCTCCAAAATGTTGATCAACTTTAATTGGGCATGTGCGACTATTATGACCATAATTCTTACATATGCTACACTTTCGACCCTTTTCAATAATTTCAAAAGCAGATTGATCTCGTAATGTAGAAGTTGTTCTCTTAGACTTAGAGGAAGTGGGACGACCTTTATGGGGAACGATCAGTGGATCTTTCAAAGGACAAGCAAATATTGAAAAACATGAGTAGTAAACAACTTCATTGAAAGCACGTAGTAGAACAGATCACGAACCGGTAACGTTTATAAGAAAAACATGAAGTACTTCGTTTGTAACTTTGACAACAAGAAGTGTTAAGAATCACCTAAAGTGACAATTTCCTTCCAACATATAGATCAGCGGTAACACCTACTTAGTTTAGTTGGACATAAGGTTTAAAATTCGAAGATTTCATCATATGAGCGCAGGGAAGTCCCATGGAACCCCGCTTCGTGCAAGTTCATATTGTTCGAAAAGTTTGGCAAGTGCAAACACTGATACACGAGTGAGTAAATCCTTTAATAGAGGAATACGAAAGTGATGAGGGACACGCATCTTTTCCCTAGAAGCTTGCGCCTTAATTTCTTGAAATTGATTATCTATTGCAAGACATATCTTATTCTTTACCTCAACTAAATCCCCTGTTGAAATCTGCAAATATTTTTTTAGGTTTGAATGTGCTCCTTCAGCTTTTGAAGTGACACGATTCCCAAGGTGCATATGCAGATCTGTCCAAGCTCTCACAAAAAGTTCCTTGAAAGGAAACCAGGTTTTTTTTTAAATGTATTCAACAACTGGCTTTTCTCCATATTGAACTTCAAAGATTTGAGAGTTCTCTTTAAACTCTGACTCTGTTGTAGAATCTATAATAGAAGACCAACATGCCATGAAAGAATCCCAATCACTCCCACTCTCAAAATAAGACTTACACTTGGCCAATATATTTTTCTCAATATGCCACACACAAAGGAGATTTTTACTTGATGGAAATACATTAGGGATTGCATTCATGAGTGCTAATTCTCTATCTGTTACAATAACAGAAGGATGACAATTAACACCCAAGATGTCGCGAAACATATTCAATGCCCAAACATAGTCTTCTTTTTCTTCCTTCCTTAGAAAAGCAAAACACGAGTAAAAAGTTGTGTTGAAAGAAGACACCCCAATAATATCCAACAACGGCATCTTGTACCTATTGGTCTTGTAAGTACAATCCATGACAAAGACGGTTGAAGGTTCGTGATTATGGACCGCATTAATAACCATAAGTGACCAGGATCCATCACTTTTTCTTCTACCATGAACTTCAAAGGGACAATTTATCAGACGAGAAGCAGTTTTTCTTTTTCGAGACCCTTCTGGTATGTTATATCTATTTCGATATATTCCACCCCTATCGCACCCAATATCGACACTTTTATCTTTTTTTGACCGTCGTATTGATATAACATAACTATGCTGAATCATATGACTTCTAATACATTCAACAAGTTCATCCCGACTTTGAAATTTGCCTTTTATAATTTTACTCCAATCGATCGAAAAAAAAGGGCATCTCTTGTTCTACTGTGTTTGATACTTGAGTTTCCAAATCAATAAGTCTATCCACATCATACATATATGAGTTCTCATCAAACTCTTCCATTAAAAACACTCCGTAAATTATCCTGACACCATAAAAAATTACAAATCTCATCACAACACAATTAGTTTAATTAGATATCATTTTGTTCAATACCGTTCCCTTAATAAATGTATTGAACAACTTGCACAATATATTATCTTCCAAAAAATATCATATTTATTCAATCCCTCTTTTCACGCATAAAAAAATGTCATATTTTAATTAAAAACCTAACTTTAATTATATCTAATGTTTTTAAGTATCTCAAATAAGTTAAATACCTTAAAATTTAGTTTCACATCCAATATACAAATTAATGAATAAAATATCACGAGGAATAAAAAAATTTAGCATCCACCTTGATTGAAATTTAAATTGCTTACCTGGAAATCAGAATTGATGTTCGAATTCAACGGAAGAAGAGACTCGGCGTAAGTAAGAGTGATTGAAGCATGAAGAACATAAAGAGGGGAAATTCGTTTTTGAAGGAGACTAGGGAGAACAAGTAATCGCTGTATTTTTTTTTTTGGGAGGGGGGATTTTTTCAAGCTATTGATTTAGATATAGGATAATAGGAAAAAGCTATGTGTACACCACCCCTATACACCGTTTGTACACCATATATCCCCCTCTATCTTCTCTCTCTACAACCCCCTCCCCTGCTTTCTCTCTATCTCCCCCCTCTCTCTCTCTCTCGTAGATCTCTCTGGCGAAGCAGGAAGCGGACAACTACCGGAAGACCAGCTCTTCTCCCAGAATTCCTCCTTCGTCTTCCTCGTTCTTCTGCAGTGACATCGCCTACTTCCCCTTCCTCCGTGTCCGATGCATCGGTGGAAGATCCAACTTGGCGGAGACTTCATCCTTCGTCTTCTTCGAGATCTTCTGCACACCCTGATCACCGTACAACAACAAATTAAAGGTTATAATAAACACTTTTTATTTCATTTTAAGGTTTTGTTTGTAAAGCTAGACTCAATCATTCAATTCTAACCACAAATCAATCCTTCCCTCTTGTGAAATTAGTCTTTTTTTAAATGTTTTTTTGTGAATCATTGTTTCTCATACTCGTTCAGTCATTTAATTATTTTTTTAATTTTTATAATGGATGATTTTTTGTTAAAAACTTGTGGTAATTAGGCATTTTTCATACTTATTACAAAATATTTGTGTAGTGTTTGTTATTGGTGCAAAATGTTTGAATTTTATTTAAGATTCTGCTCAAATTCATAACTTGCTTTGAAACGTCTATGATGTGCTTCTTGTTGGCACAAAATGTCTGTATTCTAAAAAACAACTTGCTCTGATTCTTAAATTACTCTAAAATGTCTGTGAAGTGCTTGTTACTGGCGTAGAATGCCTATTTTCCAATTAAGAGTCTACTCAGTTCCAAAACTTGCTATAAAAAGTCTCTAAAGTGCTTCTTATGGGATCCTTTATTCAATGTCTTAATAGCTACATTGCTTTTGATAGGTACTTGAAAGATATGTCAACTCAATGATAGTGAATGTCTGTGAGGTAATCTATCACTAGTTCACATTATCTGTAAAGTTTATGTGTATAATGTTTTCAGATTTCTTAGTAAGCTGAAATATTTTTCAGATTTCACATTGGTTGGAATGTTTTGCGACAAGAGGTCTAGATAGTTTATCTACACTCTCACAAACATTTTATGTTTATGAATAAAATCTTACAGACATGTAATGTCTATAACACATTTAACAAACACTATCATATCCGTAAAAGTTTACCAATATCCCTCAAATTTGCTCATCTGATTCCAATAGCTTCTAAAATTTGTTTCACACAAAGTGATACTTCTTATTTGTTTGTTAAGTTTTAGATTCAGACTCGTGTTCCCTTGTGGTTGCTTTTGGCGTGGAAGATTGAACGTTGGAAGATTGGAGATAGTTGCTTTCGGATTTCCATTATGTTAAGAACCCATTTTGGGTTTTGGCGTAGGTGATTGGCCTTGGTATTTAATTAAGTTTTTAAAAAATATAAAATTAAGAACATACTATAATGGTGGAAGATTTTGTATGCTATATTTGCAATGTCAATTGTACAATTGTTTTCCTTTTGTTGGAATTTGTTTTCACTGGTAGCTTGTAGAGGGTTAGGTATTTGTATTTTTTGAGGGGCTTTGGTTTAGTTCACTCATCTCCTCTTGTATTCTTTGTTGCATTAATCTCTTTGAATACAACACTCACAGACAATTAGTGTTTATGGTTTAGCATTCACAAATAGTAAATGTCTATGAATTCCATGTCTAATTCAATGATGGTTTGTGATAAGAGATCTTGATACTTTATCTTCATGTTTAGATACATGTAATGTCTGTGGAAGAAGTCTCACAGACACGCAATGTTAGTAACACATTATGGACAAAATGTTGGATAAATTCTCACTTCAACAATTCTTTCACATTCATGATGCATCTATGAAACATAATTACAAATACACAATATTAAAGTGCTTCTTAATTAAGAGCATTCCATTTCAAAACTTTCTTTAAAATGTCTATGATGTGCTTTTTGTGTGTTTAAACTGTCTGTATTCCAAAAAAAGAACTTGCTTTGATTCATAATGGGCAAATATCTGTGACTTTTCAAATGCAAAAAAAAAATGAAATAAGAAATGTTTGGTCACATACACTCTAAATGTCTATAATTCATTAAACACCAGCATTTATTATTTGCGTAACTTAACTAAAAATTCAACCCATCAAATACGTCAACTAATCATATCAAATATCAAAAATATTTTGTAATTTAGTCATAACTATTTTTTATGAATTCTTCTTATATAAGTTTAAAAAAAATTATATGCATAAAGTCATGTATGATCACATAGACAAAAATTGTCTATAATTCACAACAAATAAATGTTTTTTGTCTGTGTAAAAAAAGTTACAATTAACACTTCTTAGTTACATAGACATAGACACTATATATATGTAATTTTTGATCATAGATATTTATTATCTGTGTGACCTGGATGAAAATTTACACATTAGATATGTGAAATAGTACAATATCAATAACATCTCACAAATTTTCTTTTGTTTAAAAGGAGGAAAAAAACTCCAATCAGCACTATGTTTATTTACATAGACACTAAAGTTATGTAAGTGTTATAAAACAGACATTTATTGTCTGTGTACTTAGAAAATTGCACCAGCATCTCAACGAAAATCTATTGCTCCGAAGACGCTCATGAACTGATTTTGGTGCCACGTCTTTTAAAAAATCTACCAATTTTCAAGAATATCTTACAATTTTTCAAGAATATCTTACATTTATTATTCTAGAATATCTTACAATTTTCAAGAATATCTTCCTCCATTGTTCAAGAATATCTTACAATTTTTCTATGCTGTAAAAAAGTACAATAGGCACTACAAGTCACATAGAGAATTAATGTCAGTAATTTTTTGAAGACAGACATCTACTGTCTATGTACCAGAGTCCACCGCCATCTCAACCAGGTTCCACCACTCCGGTGACGCTGTTGAAAGAAAAGAAAGATGTTGTGGCAATCGGGGAGGAGCGAGCATCGACGAAAAGCAGGCGACAGAGAAAGAATTGATGTAGATGCGTAGGAGTCAAAAGAGTGGTTCATCCCCCAACACCGATCTAGATCTCGATGATGATGAAGATGATGCCGCTGTTGTGACACTGCTACGGCGGTGACGGGAAGCCGAAACCGTGCATCGTCTGGACAGCGAAGACGATTGGCGATGCGGCGGAGAGGATCAATCCCACGATATAGGTCTTGTGGCGGTGATGATGAAGGCATGGTGCTGCATCGATCATCGGCATAGAGGGAGGGAGTTGAGGGATCCGAGGGAGGAAGAGAGATTGAGTGAGGAAGGGAGATCTGGAATGAAAGGGTAGGGTGCGTGGGTTATGGAATGGGAGTGAGGGGGTGTATATGGGGTTCATTTGGGGTACACCACCGGTGTACCCCTAGCAGGACCGAGGATAATAATACTAGTGGAGGGGAGAAGATAAGAAAGCACAGTTCTCCGTAAAAAATGACCCCACATACTGGATCTAAAAGGGATAAAATGGTCTCTACATTATAAATGGGGTGGCATTAGTTAAAGTTGGGGTGGATATAGCCCCAACCATTATTTATTCTTATTAAAATCAAATAAGATATTAGGTTTAATTAGATCAGATCAGATCCAATCAGATCAAATCAGGTCCAATCAAATCAGATCTAAATAAAAATATTGTTATTATTTGGGCGTGGGAATGGGTCCATGGGACACGCCTTGTTATGGTCAGTGTAATCCACACACATATTCGAGGTGGTCCCTTTGGACGCCAACAACACGTTGGCCATCCACTCCGGATACATAACCTTCCTTATATGTTCGATACTTTAGAGGGTGGCTACCTCCTTGGCAACGAACTCCCTCCGCTCGGACGAAAGGAGTCATTTCTTCTACCTTACTAGCTTCAACTCGAGATTGACTGCCAACCGGTGGCATATAATCTTGGGGTCTACTCCCGGCATATCTCTAGGCTCCCATGCGAAGATAATATTGAAGGAGGTGAGCACGACCACGAGATGCTTCCGCAGGTTAATTGCGAGACTCACCCCAATCTTCACCTTCCACTCGGGCACATGGGGGTCGATTGGCACTTTCTCAACTATTTGAGCAGGTTTGGCTTTTGGCTGCGCTTCTTGCTTCCTGATCTTCTCCTGGGTGTTCACGACCAGCGTCTCGTCCCTTGGCAGCTTCTTGGTAATTCAGATATAGCACGAACGGGCAAGCTTCAGATCTCCCCTTGCCAACCCTATCCCCGAAGGGGTGGGGAACTTCATGCACAAGTAATACGGGTAGATGCCGCACTCCAAGTCTTGGAGGCTGGGTCGTCCAAAGATCATGTTGTCTGTGCATTTGATGCTCATAACCATGAACTCTAAGTTCAGCTTAGCCTTGTGCACACCATCCCCTTCTATAACGGGTACCGTGATAACTCCCTCGGCCTCGATGGAGTCTCCCATGAACTCGGAGAGAGGGGTGCGCATTGGCTTAAGGTCTTTGCAGCTCAAGCCGAGGTCCTTGAAGGTCTTCCTGTACATGATGTTTACCGAACTCCCTGTATCAACCAGGGTTTGGTGCACTATAGTGTTATTTATCTCAATTTGGACGACCAGGGCGTCTCGATGGGGGCTCCTCGTGTTGGGAAGATCCTTCTCCGTGAATTGGATTTGCTCTCTCTTCCTGAGCTTAGACGCCGGCAGCTGGTGGGCCTTGGCGACAAAGACCATGTGTTTCTAATTCTTTCTCTGGGCGATGGAATCCCCTCTGATGTTCCCATCTAATGTGCCTCTTCTCAAGATTCCTCCCTTGCGTGGCCACGGCGACCGGCTTCATCCAGGTCCTCCCTTCTGGGGGTCCTCGTGACGGGGCCGCATTGTCATCTCGAGGTACGGGCCCTCTAGCAATCAATCGCTGCATCTCATTCTCGCGAGTGAAGCATTCTTTGGTGTTATGGGTGTTGTTGCGGTGATACTCGCAATATTTTCTTCCACGGGACACCAATTGGTCTCCATGTGGGGGAGTGGGGAAAGACCCAGCTCTCGACCCGTCCCCACAGACGAACCTACGGAGTATACTCCGGTCGAAGGTGCTCTCGGTCCAGCACTATAATCCTTCTTATTCTTCTTCTTCTTCTTCGCGATTTCTTCCGAGTCGGCAAGAGCTCATTTTGCCGGCGCAGCCTCAGATGCGGGAGTGTCGTCAAACTCCTCCGGGGTCAAGAACTTAGCACGTGTCAAAGTTTCGTGGTATGTGGGAGGAGGATTCTTGCAGAGCTCCTTCATCACTTCTCCTCGAGGTAGAGTTGCTTGGAACATAGCAACTAAGGCTTGATCGTCAACCCCGTGCACATCTCTGGCTTCCTTCTCCCATCAGACTATGAAGTCTTGAACCTTCTCCCCTTAGCGAATGCAGATGTTGAGGAGGTGGGAGTAGGGTAGCCTCTAACTGTGGTTGGCCGCGAAGTGGGTTAAAAACTTCTCTGCCAGAGTCTCCCAATCGTCAATGGTTCCCTTCGGAAGTCGGCTGAACTAGTAGCATGATGAGCCCTCCAGCGTTGCGAGGAAACATCGGCACTTAACCTCATCAGGCGCCGCAGCTGCTTCCATGGAGGCGTAGAACTTAGACAGATGGTCCTGCGCGTCTGTCGTTCCACTGTAGGCTTTGACATGCCACGACCGAAAATTCGCCGGTAGCGGTACGGACATGACCCTCAGCGTGAAAGGGGTCACCATCCTCAAGATCGGCTGGCTGTAGGGCATTTTAGTCTCCACTCAGCGCTTGAGCTCGGCAACTTCCCGCGCGAGGCGGGACATACCATTATCCGAACCTTTCGTCCTCTCTATCTTCCTGGGCCTCCGGCGACGCTGGGTTCGCTCGTCTCGCTGTCTGTCGGTACACTTGGGCCTACCGGAGCGTGCGTCTGAGGTTTCTAACTCCTCGACATGCCTCTACCTGCCTTCCGAGATCTGCCGACGTAGATCACTCTAGCGGCCGTCGTGCCCATGGTTTAGCCTATCGAAGGCCGACACACGGGTTTCCTCACCCCCCAGCAAGGAAATGGCCAGGTGGAAAATGCGAATCGCACGATAGTCGATGGTATCAAGAAGCGACTGAGGAAGCTAGAACGAATTGGTTGGAAGGGTTGCCACATATTATTTGGGCATACCGGGTTGCTTCGAGAAAGGCCGCAAGACTACCAATTGAAGCAAAAATAATGACCTTCCGGGAGAAAATCTATGAGGAGAAAGAAAATGAAGAGGACCATATAGTAGAGTTGAACTTGGTGGAGGAAAGGCGGATGGTCGCCGAGGCAAAAATGATTGAATATCAAGAAGCAACCAAGGCCTACCACGATAACAGGGTAGGGCCTTGATACTTCTAAGTAGGTGATGAAGTCCTAAGACGAAGGGAGGCCAGCAAACCAGGAGATGGTGGAAAACTCGCAAAAAAATGGGAAGGCCCGTATAGAGTCACAGCAGTATTACGCCCTGGGACATACAAGTTAGAAACAATGGAAGGTCGAGAGTTAGAGAGATGCTGGAATTCCCACCACCTCAAAAAATTCTATCAATAGGCTAAATTTGACAGGGCATGTACTTGTAATACCTTCCTCAATGATAAATAAAATATTCCTTCAGCAATACTTGTGTTGCCGGGCCAATATTACTAAAACAACATGTCTTGATGTAGGAGACAGTGTTAAATATCATGGTCGGGTGATCAGTAAAAAAAAAGGAAAGACCCTTGAGATAGGGGCCTTGATGTTAAGGTATAGCCTTGAGATAGGCAGGGTCTGGAAGAGGACTCGCGTCCATACTTACATGGATCTCTACCAAATTTTCATTTGGATAGGGGCAAAAAGATGCCAAAAGAAAGAGAAATTATTGTCTTACTTGAGCCATCTTTTGCGGATTGAAAGGTCTAGGGAAGACTAGAATTCACCTCAAACGTATAACATATGGACATGCAAGATTGGATGAGGGCTGGTTCCCACCAGCATACCCCCACGAGGGAAGATTGGGTTGGCTAGGTCAACCTAATAATTAGAGGATGGCACATTAAAAGACTTAAAACCCGGAAGAGGGGCCCTGGAAGAAGGGTGCTGCCTATAAGAGGGCTGGACCTTGGAGAGGGTTCGCGATCACATGACATGGTCAAAATCTCCGAAGATGTGTCAGGTCTTGATGTTAAGACTTAGGGTAAAAATTGTTTTGAAATACTCGTTCGAAATTCGATCAAGGTCGGTGTTGAACATAACATATAGGCCAGACGGATAAAAAAAGAAGAATGGTAAAAAATTTGACCGGTCAAATTTTTAAATGTTCTGAATTGGCCAGAAAGAGGCGAAAGGAAAATTTTCAAAATTGACCAGTCAACTTTGGGAATCAGTGCTGCATTTGAAGAAATCAAACAAGTTTGGAAAAATTTGAAAGTGACCGGTCAAAATTTGACCGGGCACCTGGGCAGGAATTTGTTGCCAAACCGGTAGCACATTGGGCCCAAACCACTTGGGATTGGATCAGGACAAATCCAACCTAGACGTTTATTACATTTCAACTTGGAAGTGAATCGCTTCAGAAGATAAGTCAAGAACAAAGTGACCTGGACGTTTTATGGAGTTTTAAAAGTCAAGCCGGTTTGGTTGAGCAACTATCAGACCTGGATGTTTTCAAACGGATTCATTTGACCTAAACATGAGACGACCTGGACATTTTCAAAGATGAATTCAAAGGAAGGAAACCGGTTACATTATTTGGGTTGGAAAGTTCATAATGGTATGATGATTTAATCAAATATATTCAAGAAGCAAGCCCAACCAAGCAACTTTAAAATGGGAACTGGGCAAGAAAAATTAACCATATAAGAAGATAAGACCATGCAAATTGAAAGAAACGCACCGGTAAATATTCAAAGCGTACCAATATTGGAGAATATCATACAAGTCAAATAAAATTAGGCCCGACATTCCCCAGGCCTTGAGAAATTTGCAAAGTTCTAAGCTTGACCTAGCCTAGTCTAGGGGGAAGGGGGGAGCTGGCTCTTCCTTGTACAAATCCGGAAGCTTCATCGCGTCCGGGTCAAATGAAGGGTCCCTCTTCTTGAGTTTGGTATAGAGGATTGACCTCTCAGCCTTCTGACCCGACTGGTAGCCGTACGAGCCAATCTCTGTTATCAACCTATTTCCCTCCGGCTCCTTGTACATGGTCTGGAAGAAAGCCATTGTCTCCTCTGGCCCTGATAAAATGGACCGGGAAACCTCAGCATGATGGTCGGCCGCCCATTTAGCCGCTTCAGAGGGAAATGCCTCCTCCTTTGCCCGGGAAGATTCCTCCACTCGGGCGAGCGCCTCCTCCAGCTGCGTCAACTTGAGCTCTTGCTCCCTGGTCCTTCGTTCCAACCGGGCGGTCAATGCCCTCTCTTCCTCCAACTTGGCCTTCTCGGCCTTCAACTCCTCCTCCAGCCTTTTTTCTCTTTCTGCCCGACCCTTGATCTTTACCTTTGCCGATTCAAGAAGGAGATTGATGTGGGAGAATTGGTCCTTAGGCTCGAGGAGTAGCTAACCCATCTCCTCAGACAGAGCACCGGCCTAAAAAATAAGAAGTTAGGAGGGCACAAAGAAAACCGAGCAAAAAAAAATGTAACCGGGAAAGAAAGTTGAGATGGACTTACCTCATGAAGTTTCTGTCCCAAGGCCAGGAAGGCCTCCTCTATAGACGCCCCCTCCAAGCGAAGACGACTGGTCTTCTTTCTCTTGGATCCCCCCTTGGAAGATTTGTGAGAGCCCTTTCTTTTCAGGGACTTTGCCCTGGAAGAGGATGGTTGGGCTTCTTTGAGAGGGAGCTCATCGGGGATCGTAGAAGAATTTGGCCGGTCCTCCTCGAATACATCACTGGAGGACTTGCCCGCCTTTCCCTGGAAATGCTCATTGTAGGGTGTACACTGGGCACTTGTCGTTCCTGGGGTGTCTGGCACTTTAGGGGGAGAAGGGAAGGGTGAGGCTTGAAGCTCCGAGTCTAGCCGGTTGAGCATGACCTCATCATCCGACTCTGCTTCACGATCAAACCCGACAAATTCCATGTCTAAAGAAAATGTTACAAACAAAAAAAGATGTTAAGTAACCGATTAGATATTCTACATTGGTTGAAAAACAATTATCTAAGAAAATAAGACAAACCTGGATGAGGGGAACCGACCTCAGCATGACTATCCGGGGGATTGACCCGGTCATCTTCT
>OOIL02001477.1:4870-25507 GCA_900332095.2 Cuscuta campestris | reverse complement strand
TTATGACTTGGGGGAAGACCGGTCACAAATCCTCTCTTGTTACGGGAGTGGAAGTAAATTAAGTCTGGGCAATTAGTACCCCCGGGCAAGACATCAAACATATGAAGGAAGAGTTGGAGGGAAGGTTTGATTTTTAGAGAATCGCAGATATTGACAAAACAATTTAAGAACTGGTGGGCATTAGGAGTGAGCTGACCGGGTAACACGCGAAACTTGTTACAGATTTCGATAAGGAGGGGACGAAGGGGGAAAATTATACCACCCTCCAGAGAAGCAATATGGAAACCCAACCGGGTTCCTTGATGGGGTTCTACTATATTAGGCCACACGGTTTTGGAAGGGAGGATGTAGCCCGATGGGAGAAAAGAGCAGATCAGCCAAAACCTTTTTAGTGACCTTGGAAGATGTTTTGAATACCAGTCTGATATCAATGGCTAGGAAGCTCATTGATCCCAGCCGCTCTTCCCATTCCTCCCAGGTGTGGACCTTTGAGTTAAACCGATCGGGCATTCGGTTTAAGGGAACAGGCTCCTGGACAACTATTTCCCGGGCCTAAGAGCTAGGCTTTTGGGAGGAGCGACGGATTAGAGGAGTGGGAGGGGGAGAAGATGAATCAGACTGGGCAGATGAGGAGGGCTGAGAGCCCGACCCATAGGATTGGCCAGACACATTTTGACTATCGTTAGAGGACGACATAGCACTAGCCTACCGGTCAAGGATGGAAAGATTGAAAGAATAAAGACTAGGAGGACTGGGCAACTTACTTGGCAAGAAGCTAGAGAGAGAAAGCAGACCGGTTGAAGTTCGAGAAGCGAAGAAGAGAAGTGAAGAAATGGAGTGGGTTGAAGGAGTATTTATAAGAGGGAAGGAGTTGGGCCGGAATACGAGACGACAGGTGAAAGGCTGAGGACTTGACACGTGTAGGGCGTAATGATGAGAGGGAAACATTTGATATTTGAATTCAGAAGGTGAAGGGTTTTGGGGGAACTTCAAAGCGCTTGGGGAAAAATTCAACTTTCCATGCTTGGGGGAAACTTCAAGGCGCCAGGCTTGGGGGGAAAATTCAAATTTCCTGGCTTAGGGGGAAACTTCAAAGCGCCAGGCTTGGGGGAAAAATTGAAATTTCCAGGCTTGGGGGAAACTTCAGAGCGCCAGGTTTGATGCTTAGACTACTCGAATCAAAGGGACAGGTCTGAGAAGAAGACTTGATGATTTCAAAAGTGACAGGTCCGAGAGGAAGGCTTGAAAATTTCAAAAATGACAGTTCCGAGGAGAAGACTTGATGATTTCAAAAGTGATAAGTTTGAGAGAAAAACTTGATGATTTTACTAGGTGACAGGTCCGAGAGGAAGACTTATGTTTCCAAAAATGACAGGTCAAGAAAGGTACATGATAATTCCAAAAGTGACGGGCCAACACAAATATACTTCCCGCCCTTGATGATTCCACACAATACCGGTAAGTGGAGAACTCCTTGATGAGTATAACTTATACCCGGCCCGAATGTCCAAAGTGACAGATTACTTTGAAAATGCTAACGCTAAACGCTGCTCGTAGATAGCCTTTTCAAAACGCTAACGCTATTCCCAAACATGTCCGAAATATTTTAACTTGCAACGAAGACAAACTACCTACGCAACTACTAATATTGTTTACATAGACGCCTTTCACATTTTGTTAAGAGTTCTCTTCAAACATTTCCTTAGGCTTAATAATAATGGGCTCCACTTTTTAGTGTGTCGTGATCAGTTGCACCGATAAAACTAGCACTAGGTAAATTGTAATACCAATGTAATTTATAAAAATAATGTTGATGTAATTAGATACCTTCTCCATTCCTAAAAAATTACTACAGTTTAATTTTTTTGATAAACTGTGGCACTCTGAACGAAAATTATGAAAAAAGTATATTTAGTTATATCATAAATTTAGTAAATCTAGGTTTTTTTTTTAAATATAGTTTTGAAATATCAAATTTTTATTTTTAACTATTTTCAACTATATTAAATTCATAAAAAAAAGATAATGCTGAATTCCCAGCGAAGTTTGTTTGGAAAAAGGATGAAAGGACGTGGGTGCCCCGTAAAAAAAGATTTTCAATTGGTCGAATGTACTATGTTCCACCAACTTCTAAAGAAGTATATTATTTACGATGTCTTTTTAATTTAGTCAGAGATCCACGTAGCTTCGAGGATATTAGAACTGTCAACGACAGTGTTTATTCAACATTTCGTGACGCATGTTGTGCCCTAGGTTTGGTAGACGATGACAAGGAATATATTGATGCCATTAATGAGGCTAGCAATTGGTCATCCGAAAGATCTTTACGAAATTTATTTGCCACTCTTTTGGCATCACGGTGTTTAGTACGACCTGAGGATGTTTGGGAAATATGTTAGACTTATTTGTCAGATGATATTCTTTATCGGCAACATGCAGTCTTGCATTATCCCGGTACATAATATTAATCATGTCATTTTTTTAATCCTACTAAAATAATACCTTATATAAGTACTTTTTTTAATGTAAGTTTGCGCCTTTCAAAAGTTGAAATTAAA
The DNA here is from genome assembly GCA_900332095.2 of Cuscuta campestris. Taxonomy (NCBI): domain Eukaryota; kingdom Viridiplantae; phylum Streptophyta; class Magnoliopsida; order Solanales; family Convolvulaceae; genus Cuscuta; species Cuscuta campestris. The sequence goes on along the minus strand of OOIL02001477.1, from coordinate 22,949 downwards.
AACTATGCCCTTGCATAGATTGAATCTTAGTTACGTAGTTTTGGAAAGAGTTTGAAAGAGTTCCATAACATGTCATATCCCGGTGCTCAATACATTCAAATGTTTGAAAACAGACTTATAAATGATGAATTGTGCTACGATAAAAGAGCATTGCTTGAAGAACATGCAAGGGTGCTATCTCAAATGAATATTGAACAACACAATGTGTACTCTATCATTATAGAAGTCGTACTAGCCAAAGGTGGTAAAATGTTTTTTGTCTATGGATACAGAGGCACTAGAAAAACTTTTTTTGTGGAAAACATAATCGGCAGCACTATGTTCAAAGGGAGAAATTGTTTTGAATGTCGCATCGAGTGGTATTGCATCTTTGCTCTTGCCTGGAGGAAGAACTGCACATTCAAGGTTTAAAATTCCCTTGACTCCAACTAAAGAGTCAATGTGCAATATTCACCAAGGGAGTCCTCTTGCTCCACTCATGATTACAAGTGCTCTTATAATATGGGATGAGGCCCCAATGAACCATAAATAATGCTTTGAAGCCTTGGATAGAAGTTTAAGGGATATTCTTCGCGTTTCCGACCCTAATAGTCAGCGCAAACCTTTTGATGGAAAAACGGTTGTTTTTGGTGGAGGTTTTAGACAAATATTACCAGTTGTTCTTAAAGGCAGAAGAGAAGACATTGTTCATGCTACAATTAATTCATCTTACTTGTGGAAATATTGCACCATTCTCAAGCTAACAAAAAATATGCACCTTTTAACAAATGACTGCCAAAATTTAAACGACTTGCAAGATTTCATAGATTTGATTGCAAGTATTGGAGATGGGAGGGCTAGGGGTCCAAATGATGAAGTTGTTGATATTCCAATTCCCAAATACCTATTGGTGGAACATGGCAATAACCCATTCATGCTATTGTCAAAGAAATATATCCTGAAAGTGGAGGATTTATTGACAGCCACGTTTTAGAAGAACATGCTATATTCGCTTTGACGTTGGAAGTTGTTGAAGCGGTAAACGAATATATGATGTCAAGAAATAATGCAGAAGAACGAGTTTACTTCAGTGCAGATATTGTGTATCAATCAGATATGAGCTATAGTTTAATTGGTGATACACACACGCCACTGATAGAGCAAGTTTGATGACATCAACGATTGAGAATACGTATCTGTATCGATAATGACGTAATCATGATTTAACTGAATAAACATGACGCAGTCATGATTAACGTAAATACAACAAGATGTTGATCGTGGAGCCTTATAAGAATTTCAAGGACGAAATTCCTTTAAGGGGGGGGGAAGAAATGTAACACCCCCAAAACATACATTCAAATTAATAATGAATAATTATTTAATTAATCAAACTTGTTTTGATTAAAATATATTGTTGTTGGGCTTTGGGCCGAAATGAAATATGTTTTGACATGCAATATCACAATCTAGATAAATCTCGTATAGATAAATCCAAAATGTTGACTTATTGTGTGATCTTGATTGGGAACCTGAGTACAAGTCCATATTAAGAATAAATAAATAATTTGATTTATGATGTGAACTTTGAAATAATTTACTGAAATGAATCATGAGAATAAATAATATGAATGGAATGTAAGAACCTTTCTGAGTAAAGGTCAACTAAATCAATTTTGACTCTGTCAAAGTCAAACACCCAAAAATATGTCAGAAAAAGTATTACAAATAAATATAAAAATTATATCGTTGGATAGAGTTTAACTGTCCAATTGCAACGGTTCAAACAGAATTCAATTCGGAGAAAGTTGGACCAAAAAGTGTACCCTGGGACCAAATTAGTCCCAATCAGGGAGTAACGTGCTGAATCTCCTTAAGTCGCACTATCGCCAAAGGATGGTCGTAAAATGAGAATCCTACGCAGCAACAACTCACACCCATGTCTTCTTCTACACTTCTTCTTCTATATAAGGGAATCCAACCTTCCCGTTTCTTCACCATTTTCCTTCAAATTAACTCTGAGACATAGCCTTGAGTGTAGAGAATGTAGTGGTGCTGTCAATTTGGTGTGAAGTCGCCAGAGCTAAGAGTAATCATCGCCGGAAGTTTCGCCGGAAAATTCTCAAAACCCTCGTTAAACTCCGAGGTAAGCCCGTAGATAAATCTAGTGACTAGAATGTTCGTATAGATCATTTATGCGTTCATAAATGGTCGTTTGGTTGAAATTTGTATTTGACATGTTTGAAGAACCAAGAATCATAAACCTTGAATTTGATGTTAAAAATACTAATTAATGATACTAAAATGATCCATGAACCTTGGGCAACATTTCTATATAGTTTAATTGATGTTTCGTGACCAAAAAATGGTATTTTTAGAATTGGACCTAACGTAGAAGAAGATGAACAGTAAAATAAAAAATGCAGAGAGGATCGATCCAGGGGGGTGAATCGATCCCCTGGGTGTTTTCTTCTCTAGCATGGATCGATCCCCCAAATTCTGATCCGAAATATTTCTAAAAATGTTATTTTTGAGCTCTAAAATCCTATTTTTGATACCAATCAGTTATGATCAATATAAAGATGATTTCTAACAATAAAAATGATGTTTTTAACAAATAAAAACAATATTTATTTGTTTAAATTTCAAACAATGAACTTCTAAACTTCTTTGGTATTAGAAGTTATTGTAATTAATTTTCTATCTTAATGTTTTGAATATTTTTAATATTAATCTTTAATATTTGTGATTAATATTTAAGCACACCATTATTATAAACATATTTGTTAACAAAATTGTGCTTAAAATTGACATAATCATAAGTCGAACACTTTTAAAATATATGGTAAGCCTTCTTTATCTTTGTTAGGGACTGAAAACTTTCAAGTGAACATAATTATTGATTTATATTTTTAGACCTTTAAATTAGATATTTATACAATAAAATGATTATGATTTCTATTGTGACTAAATAATTACTCAGAAGTTATCATTAGCGTGATAAAGTTAGAGTTGTTATTATTTAGGTGAACTGGGAATGCATCCTTAAATCCTTTTGTGCAACCCCACACAATTGGAATTATTTTGGGAGAAACCCCTTTTGCATATTTTTTGGATGTTGAGTGTATTATTCCCCCTTTATTTTTATGGCAACTCATTACGAGGGAAACAAAATAAAGAGACGATGAGAGATGTGTTTGTTTGTTAAACGTGTTCCACTCTGGTACTTGTTGATGAAGTTTTCCCTTATAGCGGACTGCTCTCACCTAAACGCCGGCTTCGAATCATCAAATGATTTGGTCGCAGACAAGAAAGATTTTATTCGAGCACACTTTTCTTCGGCAAAGAAGGGAAAGAACTCTGTTGCAGTTACATACAAGATGGTTGTGCAGCATTTCTAGAACATGTGTAAAGACTTGGACGACGAAGAGAATGAATGCCAACATATGGAGGCTGTGAAAATGGCCACACTTTTATTTATGGTTGTTGTTCTGTTAGATCCTACCGATTACAACAAGTCCGCTATACTAGATTGGATACTAGGCATGATTGGACAATGGAGAGCAGTTAGAGATTTCCCATGTCAAACTTGGACATTCATGGAGTTCTTAGAGTCACCTAAGGACCTAGCTACTAAATCCAAATCAGTGGGAAGTGGGACCTCATCAACAATGTATTACATTGGTTTTTGCTTCCTATTGGGGTAAGAAACTATTCAATTATAAAAATTGTTTTACTGATTTGTAATGTGATCTCATTGAAACAAACTTTGAATATGAAAAGATTCTTGTTTAGAGAGTTGCTTGGGGATTGCAACCAAAATTACAAGGACAAGACAACAAACATCCCCAACTAGGCCAAAAATCTACGTTTGGGGTGAAATTCCAATCAAGAAGAAAATCACCCACACCGAGGTTGATGGTTACATTGGTCAAAATTGATTAAAAATTCAAGATAATAAATTGTCGTTGTTTTGATTGCAGGTTGTACAAAGCAATCTTTGTCTTGGCAGGTTTGAGGCTACTGTAGAGTGGTTTATGAACTTCCATCCTCTACAAACCACAACACACCCTGCTTGGATGATAAAGGGGATGTCCACATTCCGGTGGGTAGAAAGAGGAAAGCTCAGCATGCTATGATGTGTGATATTTTTATGGAGCCAAATGAGCACATCATCTCCTCTCACCAAGCATCACAAAGCTTTTGAGACGCTCTTCCTAGATCCTTGCCTTCCAACATCCCATCTCCATCGTCCCATTTCCCTTCCCCCACTATGCCTTCATCCAATCTATTGCAAAAACTCTTTGACCAACTATCAAAGAAAATCGATAGCATTGCAACAAGAAAAATGATTTGAAGTATTGGAAAAAAATGGATGCTCTGACAACTAAAATAAGGCAATTTGTTGTCCCAGATGTTACTCAAGTAGTCGAAGAACAAAAGAAAACTGTGAACGAGGTAAGTCGAAGATTTAATATTGGACTCAAAACCTTCGAAAGGTCATCGAATTAATATAGCAATCCAATCTAATCTTTGTAATGTTAAAATTTGAGGGTTACTCTACCAGCATTAGTCGAAGAACCAACGAAGACTCTGTTGGAGGTAAGTCGAAATGTCGTCGAATAAAGTCTTACTCTTATTATTCTGATTTTAAAGGTTTTATCGTTTGTGATCCTTCAAGGAAGAAGCATCCGCTCCATCTAATGAAAAGGTTATATGAGTTAAATTACTACATGACTTATATAGTCATATACATTTTGTTTACTCGTAAGTAACAATCGATCCTTCATCGTTTGAAAAGGTTCTGGGTTTAATATATCCATTTCATTTTGTTTAATCAAGTTGTCAAATGAAATCAGAGTATCAGACAATCATTTAATCTTTCATACTCTTTAGGTTACAACAACACTTGGCATTCTCAAAATTGCTTAAGAAATCAACCAGGAAAATGAGAATCCAAATCCAACTATTTCATATTCTATTTTGGATTTGGAAAACCAAATGGCGAGTAAGAAAGTCTCGATGTGAACTTTTATTGAGAGCATGTTTTTACAATTTTGTTTGGACTCCAATTAAGTAAATTATTTTTGAACTTGTCTGTAGGTTGATTCTCCCCAAAAGAACCGATGTTCTTGTTGCTATCACAAATCTCGTTGAAGTCTTTTTGTCGAGAAAGGTGTAATATATCTCATCTTCATATCATCATCAAAGAAGAGTTGAAGTATTCGAATTGAGTTGAATTAATTAATTTTTTTAATTTTAGGGTCAGATTTAGAGAAAAAGGTTCGCGCAATGCAGAACGTCATTTACTGTAGATGGGAGGAAAAAAGAAAGAAAATGGTCTCCCAAGTAAGGCAGCAAGGCAGAACTTTTGGAATTTAAGAGGTCCATTAATGAAGCTATTAAAGCTCATCGCTATATAAAATGTTACCACGATCGGCATAAGGAAGTTGAAGGGTTTGTCAAAAAGTGGTAGACTAATATGCTCACTCTAGGTTTTTGGATAGCAGATATTGTAAGTTACATTTTCCTTCCTTACATAAGTATAAAACTAATACTTAACTGCTTGGTTTTCTAATAACACATTATTGTTTGTCAACCAGCATCTCGAAGAGTACATTTACATCTTGAGAAGGTGCATCTGTAAGTTACATTTTCCTTCCTTACATTGTTCGTCTCAACTGGGCTCGAGTCTCCTTTTACCGGCTTTGGGCATCCCTCATTTCGTCGTGTCCAGCAACTGTTGACGACAGCCAAGCTTTTGGCTGACACGAAAAAACTCTGCCGCGAGGGGGCTGTCGAGATTAGGACGGTGGTCACCGAGGAGTCCCTCGCTAAGCTCGGGTTCGAGTTCGTCAGAGACGATCATCGTCACCAGCCGACTTTGCTTAGGGATCTCCACGGGAAAGACGCTGATTCAGGCCCCTTTGGTAAGCCCCTTTTGGTAAGCCCCCCGGCTAAGTATCCTTTACGTTAATCCTTTTGTCTGCTACCCATTGCACACTGACCATTTTATATATTCCAGTCGAGCCAAAAGGAGAAGCCGAGGATGACATGCTGCTGCTGCGCCATCTCAAAGTAGACCAAAAAGAAGAAGAGAAAAAGAACGTAGCTCCCCATGGCAATGAGCATCGTCTGTCCTCGAGCCACGAGGATCACTTCCAAGGTGGTGATCGACGTGGAAGATCAAGGAGAACCGACTCCCGCGGCGGAGTCGGGGGCGATGGTTGTCAACTCCCCGTCACAGGCAAAGGCAAAGGTCCCTGGGGGGAATCTGCTGGGAAAGACCAGAGGTGAGTCTTCGGATCGACCTCCCCATGACTTTTGAGATGGAGACAGAAAGTGGCTCGACGAAGTTCAGCATCCCCCATCGTCCCTCCTCCGGCTTAAAGGAGTTTCTCGTGGAGACGACGATCACGCTCCCTTCCGCCGACCAGGCCTGGCTTACTGCTAGCTCCAGTCACGATTTGACCGACATGATCCTTTTGAAGTTCGACCAGGTATTTGCTTTGACCATTTCTTTTTCCACCCACCATGTTTGTTTTGTGTCTTTAATTTCCCTAACTTTGGTGTAGGCCGCCCTGGGGTGTTCGAGCTCGCCCGCCGAATGAACACCCACCAGTCCGCTTTGGACGAGGTGAAGGAAGCAGTTGAGGCTGAGAAGAAAAAGCTACGGGACGAGACCGACCACCTCACGAAGGAGCTTCTGGAGGAAAGGACCCGCAGCTCCAACCTCGAGAGGGAGAATCGCAACCTGCACATACGCACCTGGTGGCCGAGCAAGAGGCCAAGAGGCACGACCTGGTCCGCCGCCTTGAGCAGTTGAGACCTTCAAGGCTTTTCTAGAGTTCCGTGTGACTGCTATGGAGCAGATGGACAAGCTGGTCCCCACGTGGGTCGCGATCCGTCCTGGGAAAGACTTGCTGGTCCAACAGTCGATGGTTCTCTATCGGTTAGGACTCTTCTAGGCCCAACAGGTCTTTCGTCGCAAGCTGGCCCTGCTTCTGAAGGGGACTTCCCTCCCTGACTTCGGCCTTCCCCCTCTTTGTGATGACATTAAGGAATTAGATCCCACTCCCTACATAGAGGAGGAAGATTCTGGTGAAGAGGAAAACGCAGAGACAAGCCCGGGCAACCAAGGCCACCAGGACAATCAAGGAGGGGAAGCTACCCAATCAGCAACCAAAAGGCAGGCGGAGTCCCCATCACCAGCGCTTGATCGACCTCTTTCAATATGTTGCCTGTATTTTCTTTTGATTTTTTGTAAAAACTCTCAAGTATTAAGTCTTTGCCATTACGTCAAATTTGACATGTTCTCTTAACTTTTCGTGTACTGCTTGTGTTTGGTTTACTCTCTTTATTTCAATAATTCTTAGAGACGTTTGGATATAGATGATCAAAAAGGTTAAGACAAGAAAAAAGATGGTGATGATTTAAATTATATGGATTAGCTTAGAGTTTTAGACTAAGTATAGGATAAATAACGAAATCACGATACTAATAACCAAAGTAGAACACCTAAGACACTAGAAAGGTTGTAGTGGAAATACTTGTTGCCTAATTGTTACTCCGGGGTATTAATATTCTTGTAGAGAAAGAGAGAAAAGTAGGGAGGGAGAGAGAGAGAGAGAGAGAGAGAGAGCGAGATGGAGGAGTCATCCCGACAAAAAGAAGGGCGCTGGGAGATGCGCAAAGAGAAGAATGGAAATAGTGTAATGGTCGGCAATGTTGCACTAAAACAATGAAATGCAAAATTGAAGAAAAAGCAAGTATATTGTGGGTGGTTATGAAGCCGGTGATGGTGATGATAAAGGTGGCGGTGGCAGCGACAATGGTCGTTGTTGGAGTGCTGCTACCCGCACAGTTAAGTAGTGCATTGTTTTCGTTTTTAGGCTTCATGCATAAGTGCGCGTGCGAGAACATACAAGGGGATTGACTCAGGGTCCATTTGGTTGGGGGAGGCTATCCCCTACTCCACCGTCCACCGTCACTGGCCTGCCATCTACCCCCACCCCTACCCCGCGCCAACATCCCTACCAAATGCTCCTAAAATAGTTTAAATCAATTTTTAGAAAAATCAAATTTGAAGTCAAGCATGTAAAAAATTTGGTTCTTTTAACAAAGCACACTCTCAAAGTGTATTTTGACACAATTTTTTTTATTTAAAAGAAGTTTTAAAAAACATGTGGGAGAAATCATTTAAAAAAATTGGTTATCTAGGGTCCACCGTTTATCCAACAAAATACGGGAGAATTAGTTGAAAGCAGGGGGTGAAATGTCAAGTGATAATCGATTTTAGAGCAAAATTTCAATCAGCGGCAAGTCATCTTCTCCAATTGTTTCCAAGGATCTGCATTCGTACTGTATTTTGCTGGTAAAAGGTAAGTCATTAGTGATTTTAGAGGATCTCTTTCGAAGCATCTCCATTTCCATTTAAGATCCGATTCGAAGAATCTCCATTTCCATTCAAGATCCGGATTATTTCAACTACAAATTCAGCTTTAGTGATTATTAATTTTATAGATCGTCATTGTTTGTTGATTTTATAGATCACCTCCATTTTAGATTCAGACTATCATCATTGTTTTTTTGTTTGTGATTTTAGTTTCTCAATATTAGATTCGGATCCATTTTTGTGATTTTAGTTTCTCCATTTTAGAAATTTTGCTGGTTTCATTTTAGATTCGGACTATCATCATTTTTTTTTGTGATTTAGTTTCTCCATTTTAGATTCGGATTGGTATTAGACCTGTAAAAAATTTTGCAGGTTTCATTTTATATTCGGATTATCATCATTGTTTTTTGTAATTTTAGTTTTTCTCTATTTTAGATTCGGATTGGTATTAGACCTGCATAATTTTGCAGGTTCCATTTTAGATTCGGATTATCATCATTGTTTTTTGTGATTTTAGTTTCTCTATTTTAGATTCGGATTGGTATTTTCAGTTTATTGTTTAATTTTGGGCTTTCACACATATAGATGAAAGGACTTAAACTGCTACCCCTATTCAGACAAGTGATGCAAAAGCTTGGTGCTGCTAACGAAACCTGCAAAATTTCTCACGTTTTGGATAAGCCCACATCCATGTCTGAAACCAAGAATGAAGAAGAAGAAACACCATCAGAGAACGGAATCGATGTCGGAACCAAGTTTGTTGGTTTCGCGTCCTCCACCGCGGCCCCCAAACCCGATTGTTCAATTCCTCGAGTAAACTGCGATTTACGTTTTTATATCATTCTCTATTAAACATCTTAATGGAAAAGCATTTTTTAAAATATAAACATTACTACCTAGGATATTGATAATCGACAGCACAACATGGGAGAAAAGAACTGGTGTGTCACCACGTGAACCCCACATGAAGGCTGTTGCTGAGTTGGTAATTGCTTACTCTGTTTATTTTCTTGTTTTATAACATCTTACAAAACATTGTCTAATCTGTTACACTTATTTTCGGTGCAGATAAAAAAGGAGAACGTGCAAGATATTATTTTCAGATATCCAACCGGAAATCCTGATTTGGTACTTGTCTAATTCATATAAATATATGTGGGAGTGGGTGTGTGTCTGTCTAGAATACTGCTTTTATCACTAATATTTCTTAATTGATTAATTCCATGTTCCGTTCAACTTATTTTTTCTGCTTTTTTCTTATTCTTATTAAAATCAGACCAGATCATACCAGATCAGATCTAATCAGACCGGATCAGATCTCATCAGATCTGATTAGATCTGGTATGATCTGATAGGATTTTGATAAGAATAAGAAAAAAGCAGAAAACATAAATTGAACGGAACAGGGCCTTAATCAATTAAGAAGTATTAGTGATAAAAGCAGTATTCTAGACACACACACGCCCACTCCCACATATATGTGTGTATATGTATATGAAATAGACAAGTAACATATTAGGCTTTCCGGTTGGATATCCGAAAATGATAGCTTGCACGTTCTCCTTTTTTATCTGCACCAAAAATAAGTGTAGCAGATTAGACAATGTATAAGTGTAACAGATTAGACAATGTTTTGTAAGATGTTATAAAACAAGAAAATAAACATGGTAAGCAATTACCAACTCAGCAACGGCCTTCATGTGGGCTTTACGTGGTGACAGACCAGTCCCTTTCTCCCATGTCGTGCTGTCGATTATCAATGTCCTAGGTAGTAATGTTTATCTTTTAAAAAATGCTTTTCCATTAAGATGTTTAATAGAGAATGATATAAAAACGTAAATCGCAATTTACTCGAGAGGTGAACAATCGGGTTTGGGGGGCCCGCGGTGGAGGACGCGAAACCATCAAACTTGGTTCCGACATCAATTCCGAGGATGCAGGGGTTTCTCTAATGGTGTTTCCTCATCTTCATTCTTGGTTTCAAACATGGATGTGGGCTTGTCGAAAACATGGGAAATTTTGCAGGTTTCGTTAGCAGCGCTGAGCTTATGCATCACTTGTCTGAATAGGGGTAGCAGTTTAAGTCCTTTCATGTATATGTGTGAAAGCCCAAAATGAAACAGTAAACTGAGAATACCAATCCGAATCTAAAATAGAGAAATTAAAATCACAAAAAACAATGATGATAGTTCGAATCTAAAATGAAACCTGCAAAATTTCTAAAATGGAGAAAACTAAAATCACAAAAATGGACCCGAATCTAATATGGAGAAACTAAAATCACAAACAAAAAAACAATGATGATAGTTCGAATCTAAAATGGAGGTGATCTATAAAATCAACAAACAATGGCGATCTATAAAATCAATAATCACTAAAGCTGAATTTGTAGTTGATATAATCCGTATCTTGAATGGAAATGGAGATGCTTCGAACGGGATCTTAAATGGAAATGGAGATGCTTCAAAAGAGATTCTCTAAAATCAATAATGACTTACCTTTTACCAGCGGAATACAGTACAGATGCAGATCCTTGGAAACAATTGTAGAAGATGACTTGTCGATAATTGAAATTTTGCTCTAAAATCGATTATCACTTGCCATTTCACCCCCCGCTTTCAACTAATTCTCCCGTATTTTGTTGGATAAACAGTGGACCCTAGATAACCAAATTTTTTAAATGATTTCTCCCACATATTTTTTGAAACTTTTTTAAATAATAATAATAATAGAAATATTAATGATAATAATAGTAAAAGTAATAATAATATTAGTAATAATGATAATAATAATAATAATAATATTAATAATAGTAATCATAATAATAGTAATAGTAATAATAAAATTAGTAGTAGTAATAATAATAATAATAATAATAATAATAGTAAGGGGGGGTATGGCTTGGTATTTGAAAAGTATGTAACAAAACAGATTAAAAATAAAATTAAACTCAAGTAACTTTAAATTTCCTTTGCATGTGATTTAGGTCAAAACATGAGATAGAGAGGAAAGAAGGGTTGTTTCTTTGTTGAAAAAGCAACTTGGTTTGATGTTGAATTTATGAAACTATCCTTGACCACATCATTAATTCTCAAGTTTGTAAGAACATAACAAGGACCAAGGTTGCGGAAAACTAGCACCAAAGTGCTAACTAATTTCCCCCACCACACTTTTAAGTCAATAGCCTTAGTTAACCCAGCATTAATTCAGACTCTACCCTATAACTTACAAACTAGAGACCAGTAGCCCCTATTTTATAAGTCACAAAGTGCATTAATCTCAATTTGCTATGGCCTTGACTCCTCTCAAACTCCGCACCAGCGAGGAATTTAAGAGAAGAACCTAAAATAAATGGTCGCCGCAATCCTAGAGTCTTACCAATGTCCCTGTTTGGAGTGTTTATGAATTTCTTTGGTAAAGAATTCACTTCATAACCCACACATCAGATCGAGTAAAGTTTTACTCACTCATTTCAGATTCTAAATCATTCAAACAGTTTTTAAGGATTCCAAAATTCATTTTCAGACTGAGATAAGGAGTAAAAAGCTAATGAACAGAATTAAAGCTCCAAAAATCAAACCAAAGTGCAACCTACAGCTTCTCGACTTCAACAGGGACTAACAAACAGTAATTTCAGCCAACAAATTCAGATTTCAAACACCAAAACTCCAAATTCTCAGTATAAAACTTAGATTAAACGTTACAAGGCTAAAATCGAAGGATTGGAGCTGTTTACCTCTGAATTTCGAGAGCCCTAGACGTAGAGATGCAAACCCTAGGACGCGTGATGCACGGTGGTTGAAAGCCCTCGTCGTCCTCTCGCTTTTTCCGCTGTGCGTCTAACCAGACTCGCCTGTAAACGCCGGCGATGATGGCGTTACCGGCGAGAAACCCTCGTCTCTCTCCCTCTTCGCCTTAAAACTACGGTCGTATGAACGGGATGGGTGATAATGCTTAGGCGAGTTGAATTCATCTATCTTTGCTTGGTCCGTCCCTCCGGAGTGTTTCCACTTTTGACTTTTGGAACTGTTCATCTAAGCACTTTGACTTATCAAATTCTCTCAATGTGTAAGCCTAAAATTAGTCATGTGTGATCTTGTTTGATTCGTCTTAACATATAAATTATTAATATATAATTTTTTAATATACAAATTATAAGATAAAATGGATTAAAGAAGTGCATTGGATGGTGTGCAAAAATGAAAGTAGACAAACACTCAGGGCCGGAGGAAGTATAAAATTTGAGAGTTAGGCTTCTAGAATTGTGACATGTGGCGTGCTTATTGGGCAATTTTTTTGACATGTCAGCACGCCATGTCATCAAGTTATATGTAAAGAATTAATTAACAAAAAAACTTATTCTATGAAAACTAAATTTTGTATTTGTTACACACAAATTTCTCAACATAATCGCATTTAAAACTTTTATAACTTAATTTTTTTTCGGAAAATATTTAAATTAAATAATATATTTTGTAATTGAAAAAAGAACTCATATTCAAAAATCATAATCAAAAGAATAAATTTATTCTAAAAACGGATAAATTGGTAAAACTAAAAGAAATTACATACGAATATTTATTTTTACTTTGAATCAATACTAATTGGAGATATTTTCAAACTTTGAAAAAACAGAAATAGATATATAAAAGAAAAGGGATTTTAATGGGCATTTTTATTTAATAAAGTAATAATTTTATTCGGTATATATTTAAAAAATACTAAGTTAAATAAAAAGTATGTTCCATTTTAAAATTAGTAAATTCTATTTTTAAATTCTTATTTTCTATTACAAACTTTGTAAAAATTTAAAGATGTGTGCCACAAAATTACTATTTTCCATTAATAAATTTTGAAATGTTGAAGACTTAGTATGTGAGTATTTATGTGTGAGAAATTAATTATTAATTGGTGTTCCTAATCGAAATATTTATGGTATAATATTAATTTTTATAAGTGTAATTACTATTAATTAAAATTCTTGAAAATAAAAAACATGCTTATTTTTATATTTATGTCAAAATAATATAAATAAGTAATATTCTTGCTTATTCATTCATCTGACCGTCAAAAGCAATGTAACAAATATTAGTGGATAATAGAAATTTTTTATGTTTAAAATTTTTAGATAAAAATATTTACAATATTTGTTTTATGATAGTTTTTACAGATACAGAAGAAGAGAGATCGTCATCGGCTATAACCTCGCCTCATTGAACACGTTCGAGAAAGAATGTGCTCTGTGATTTGACAAATGATATTTTTATTATTCTGAATTAAATATTTAATTTTTCCAGTAATTTTTCCCCAAAAAAATCTATACAATTCTCCAATCTGAGAATAATTACACAATTAATCGTGCTTTTAAGTGCATAAAAGACAGAAGAGAATTGATCTATCTTCAATAACACATGTTTTTAATTTCTTTGAGCATGGTAATAAAACAATTATCTTTGTGTATTAACTAACTATATGTATAAATTATTATGTACTACGTAAATTAATATGGTACGGTGGACACACTCAATGTTGAAATTCCATCTCCCAGGACTAAAATTTGCAACCTTTAGAGATCAACAAAATCTAAAAGATGTTTTCGAAAAAATATGTCAAAGCTTCAATGTTTGAAGCTTGGATGATTTTCAATACATAGTATGATGCGGGATAAAATTTGACGTGTGCAAAGAATTTCCAGAATTTCCAGATCTTTTTGTGTACAACCACAAAGTGCGGTTTTGGTCAGATGCAACAAAGACCGTCAATAGGGAGACTACAATATGTGCTTCCAGAAACCACCATCAATGGGCAGGCTACAATATGTGCTTCCAGAAACCAGAGAGTTATACAACTTGAGAATAGTATTAACTGTCTAGCGAGGATGTATAAGTTATAAGAGCTTGAGAAGAATTAACAATGTTCTACATAACGCATTCATAGAAGCATGTGAAGCATTGAGGTTATAAACCGATGATAAATAACTTATTGAAGGTATTAAAGATGTTGCTAAGTTAGGATTTGGGAATATGCTAAGAATGCTGTTCGTCCAAGTATCATGAGTCACCCACAAATTGTTTTTTTTAAAAAAATAGGAACTCCTGTTGAATGAAATTTATTTGACCGAATGTGAATATTGTGGAATCAAGTTACTTGAATATAAAGATAGTTTTTAAACCTATCAATCCATCTGAAATGCATTATATGAAAACAAAACTCTTTAATTGAGTACTGCATAGAAACAAATAAATATTTTTTTGCAGAGCTTATAATCTCCCAAGAAGACCTAAAGAATTTATGTCTAATTGAGATTGAAGAGTTGCTTATTTGGAATGGACGGTCTTTAAAGTAATTCAGTGGCATGCCATTTGGAGATGACAATCAACTTAATAGATATCAAAATAATTTCTTGGTAGAGAAGTTAAATTATGACAATGAAAAGTTGTCATTTGATCTTAGAATATTTATCTATGATGAATGAATATCAGTGGAATATATCTAATGAAATAATGGAAGTCGTGATAGCTGAAAGAGAGAGTTCTTTTTTGTGCATGGTTACGGTGGAACTGGAAAAATATTTCTTTAGAAATCATTATCTGCTTTTCTAAGGTCAAACGGTAATGTTGTCCTGAATGTCACATCCAACTACATTGTAGCATCGATTTTTCCTAGGGGAAGGAGACTCGAAATTTTTAATCCCTTTGGTGCCAACTGAGTGCTCATTGTATGCCATCAAACAACAGAGCCCGAAAGTAGACCCAATCCAACAAGTATAATCATACGGGAATTATCATCTACGATGAATATATTTTCTTTTGAGAAGATGAATTTGCACAATGAGAGATGTAATGAGTATATCTAATAATAACTTCATAAATTAACCATTCGGAGGAAAAACAATTGTACTCAAAAGTGATTTTATCCAAATTCTTTCAGTTTTACTCATAGCTTTGAGAGTGGAAATTGTAGGTGCTACCGCCAATTCCTCACAAATGTGGTTGTATTGTAAAATTTATACGTTGACCAAAAATATGAGATTGCATTAATCTACACTCTCTTGCACAGATAGTGACACAGAAGTTTTTTCTGATTGGATAATCAAAGTCGAAGATGGAAAACTTAGATAAGTGATCAATGGAATTGCTCACGTTGAAATCCCGCCTGAATTCTTGATTCTTGAAATAAGTTATCCCCTCAAGAGAACAATGGAATTCACTTATCCGAACCTACTAGAGAACATGAAAAATTATTTTTTTTAAGGATAGTGGAGTATTATCACTCACGCTCGAGTTTGTTGAATGGTAAATGAATTTGTCCTATCCCTTATTCTAGGAGGTGAAAAAGAGTACTTAATTTTTTATTCTTCATGCAAAGTTAACAATTGGATAACACTTTAGTTTTTTTAATAAAATCAAATGTTCCGGGATCCTAAACCACAAAATAATTTTTAAAAATAGGATACCGATTATGTCATTAAAGAACATTGACCAAATATCTGGATTGTGTAATGGAAGAAGATTAATCGTTGAGAAGTTGAGAAAGAACATTATCATTGCAATTGACGTTTTGGGAAATCAGTTGGGAAAAAGATTTATATACCCCGAATGAATTTGGTATCATTTAATTCAGGACTACCCTTGAAATTCTAGAGAAGACAATTCTTAATATTATTATATTTTGTTATGACTATTAACAAAAGTCTAGGTCAAACATTTGTCTTTTGTTGTACTCCGTATTATTTTTAACCAATTCAGTATTTACTCATGGTTAGCTTTATGTTACTTTTTCACGAGTGAAGGCAAAGACATAATTAAAAATATTGGTTCTAGATGATAATGGAAATCCTTACAACCATACCAAAGATGTTGTGTACCCTAAAGTCTTTCAAAAAAATTAGAATTAAAAAAGATTTTTTCGAGTACACTTCCAGTTCCTCAAATACTATTTATTCTACTTTGTCGTTGTTCATTGATTAAAAATCGTGTTAGAAATATATTTTATTTGATCCCGGAAAATATATTACATTGAAAAAAAATTGGAATCGACAAAAATTTTGTTCGACCCCGTGCGTCGCACGGGTAAAAATACTAGTTTTTCTTATTCTCAGATATCAAACCAGATCAGATCGAATCATCAGATCTCATCTAGAATTATTATTAGTATTATTATTATTATCATGATTATTATTATTATTATTCTTAAAAATGAAAAAGAATAAACTTTAGAAACAAGTTAAATAGAAAACTGAGATTGTAATCCTTAATTATTAGACGTCAGAAAAATTATTTTTAAAATACATTGAAAATTTCAATCTAATTTTACTTTTAAAATACATTTTTATTGATACCAGTAATTTGAGTTTCTAAAGTTTTGATCTTTTATAAGGATGAGATATTTTAATAAAAATACTATCTATTCTATATATTGATATTCTAAATTTAATTACTTTTTAATGTATATATAAATTAAATATTTATTCTAATGTATATATGAACTAATTATTAAAATATTAAATCAATATTCTTATTTCACAAAAAATTAATCATAAAATAAAAAATATTATTACATTATAATATGAATGATTATTCTAAGATATGAATTAACTAATTTTATTTTATTAAAAAATAATTATAAACTAAAAAATATTGATTATATTATAATATGAATTATCACTACAATTTTCAAAACGTTATTATAAAGTCAACTCAAATTATTGATTTGAATTTTAAATCAAATCATAAGTAATCACATTAGACCAGATCATATCAGATCAGATCAGATCCAATCAAATCAAATCAAAACTACAAAAAATCAGATCAGATCAAAAAAAATAAGTTGAACGGAATGGAGCCTTAGGGAGAAAAGAGAGAAAGACACTAAAACATTAAAATTACAGCAAAATAGGACTCTCATGTTTTTATTCCTAAAAAAAACTTACATTGCCAAACATGGTCATATACATTACCAAAAAAGTATAGTAATGTGCAAATGTATGCCACGTTACCACTGTGCAAAATCACATTACCACAGTGCAAAGTCCTATTTCCAAAAAAACATGAAAGTCATATTTTAGTACTTTTCTCTATGTTTTAGTCCTATTTAGTATTTATGGTGATTTCTATAATGTTTACTCATCTCCTCTTATATTTTTAATTTCCTTTTTTTTGGTTTAATGCCCAAAATGTGACTTTGGGTTCAAGTTTTACCTATTTGGGTATCAATTTGGCCCAACTCTCACCCAATTAAATCCAAAAATCTCCCTTAAGTATATCTTAACATTTTTATGCACAAAAATAGTCTTTTTAAATATAAAAGTATTTTTAGCCTAAAAAAATTAAAATTTGTAAAATTCTTTTAAAACAAGTGTTTTTCCTATAAAAAGTATTAGTTTTTTTACCCGTGCCACGCACGGGTTCGAATGAAATTTTTGTCAATTCTACAATGTGGATTTTTAAAATGACTTGATTTTTATGAGGCGTATTACTTAAACATGAAATATAAATTATATAGGTTGATGGATTTCTACAAACCTATAATTTTCTCCGCGATCTTTCTATAAATTTAAAAATATATTAATACAAAAAGTATAAGTGATCCAATGATTCTTTTCCATCGCATTAATTTAAAAAACCCTAATTACCGACCTTTTAATTCCATGATTAAAAAATATGATTCTTCTCCTCCATATTAATTAAGATTAGTGGAAAAAAA
>OOIL02001465.1:534616-555139 GCA_900332095.2 Cuscuta campestris | reverse complement strand
ACGTCTTATTCTCTCCTTCGCACTTCATCATGCCTAGCCTCTTCATTAGTTGGATGTGAGTCAAAGCCTTTCAACATGGCACTGTGGACAAAGAAATTTTTATGGAGAAACCGTTGGATTACATAAACCCGCAGTGACAACACTCTGTTTTCAAGTTGCAAAAATTCTTATACGACCTTAAACAGGCCCCCACATGTGTGGTCCACACGCCTGTCTTCTTTTTTGCAAGGTCTTGGTTTCCGCAAATCAGTGTTATCAATGGCGCAAATGGCGCGCGCAATAAATGCGCCATTTTTGCCCCCCCACCCCAGTGCCATAAACCTGTTTGTGGCGATTGAGTATCATGTGGCAGCGCCATTCTTGTGTCATTGCCACGCCATCGCCATTTGTCGCCAATTTTTTTCTTTTTTAAATTTTTTTGGTTAGTTCAGGCCAATAAGGTCTAATAAGTTAGGCCTAATACAAACAAACCCTTTTCTTTTTGTCAAACTCAGCCGTCACTAACTTTTCCTAATCGCAACCATCGCTCGTCCTATTTTTCTTTGCTGATCGGACTCGAGAAGGAAGGGAGGGAACCTGCGGCAACCTTTTTCTTCTTCTTCAAAGCCTGGGTTTCACATGAATCTGGAACCTGCGACCTAAAATGTCATGCTCTTTGGCTTGGGAACACTGCACAAAGCTGAAACCAAACTTGAGTAATGATTTGGTATGCAATTTTGTGGTCGTGCAAGTAATGGTGGGATTAGAAGATTCAAAGATCTGATCGGAGGGAATCATAACACAATAGAATGTCCTACTCTTCCGGAAGGGCTGAAGAAAAGTCTCCGAGACTTGGTTTTGAAAGAGGGAGGATCGAGCATCAACTAGTAATCCAATGGTTCAAGAAATTGACGAAGATGAGATATTATCATGTCATGGTTGCAGGACGAATACTGTGTCATGGTTGCAGGTAACAGAAGCTATGTGCATAGAGGACATATATCGTTCCATGGCTGCAGGTGTAACATAAGCGATGTGGTTACGGTAAATTATCGATGCTTTAGACATCCCTCCATCAAAACCTCGTCCTTACTACGACAATGAATCCACTATCTGTGTGACAAAAAATCCAGTTCTACATGAGTGTATGAAGCATGTTGGTTCAGGTTGTCATTTTGTGCGAGATGAAGTCATGGGAGGCGAGGCACTATGACTACTCATCATGTTCCCATGTTCCCTCCTCTGAGCAGACATTCTCACAAAACAACTTCCACCACGCATTCATGCTCCAAGCTTCTCGTCGTCACCGTTGATCAGCATGTTGGGGGACAATAGAAAAGAATATTATTATTTTAATTACCTTCCTTATTCTATTGCTTCAATAATTGATATTTTACTGTGATTACTAGTATCTCTTGTATTCCTTATATATAAGAATTAAGCCATCATTATTCAATAAGATCAATTATTATCAAATTGTATCAATCCGTACAATATCAAGGACAAAAACATGTAACGTTGATCTCCTCTTGTCTTGTGGTAGGACATCCATCACCAAATGAAAAAGGAAGAAACTAAGAGAAAACCCTTGCTGCAACCACACCTCTACAATGAAATGATCAGAGTCACCTCTTATAGTTTTCACCCTAGTCCTTGTCCTGACGTACATATCTCTAACTGCACGAATGTACAAAATTGGAACCCCTATACACTCGAGGCATCTCCACAAAATCTCCCTCTACACCCTGTCATACGCCATCTATGTATCAATGACCATGTGAACATCCTTCTTAGCTTTATACTCTTCCATCAACCTCCGCAGGAGGGGAATAACCTCTGTTATTGACCGGCCATGGATGAAGCCAAATAGATTCTTGATAATGCAAACCTCTTTCCCGAGCCTAGCTTTTATGCTACGCTTCAAGACCATCATGGTGTTTCAAAGAAATTTGATGCCTCTATGACTATTGCAACCCTAAATATCATCTTATCTCTTATAAAGTGGGATCATCACACTTTCTCTGTACACATCAGACATCTTACCCGTTCTAAAAGTAACATTGAAAAACTTAATTACCTAGACCAACCCATTGTTGAACATAGACTTCCAAAACTCCATAGAATCTCATCTAGCATCAAGGCTCTCCACTCCTCATTCCTTCGAGGACCCTCACAACCTCTCTCTCACAAATGCGCTGAAAATAGCCAAAGTCTCGAGGCCTCTCTAGCCTCCTTCTCCTCTCGCATTCAATAGACTATGAAAGTATTCCCCCACCGGTTGGCCACTTTCGGTGCTTCAAACAAAACCATGTCATCACTATCTTTCACACATCTCACATACTCCAAATCCTAGGCCTTCCTCTTATGCACAGCCAGCCAAAATAGCCTCTTATCATCCACATAGAATCTCACATGCTCCAAATCCCGCTCTTCCAAGTCCTTATATAGGCGTCCAAAGGCTTCACTCTTCAACCTCATAACATTGAAATTTGCGTCATTGCATGTAATCTTATACTCCATTATTAACGACATCATAGCCTTCTCATCACTACAGTCCACAAACCTCTTATATGCTACCTTCTTAGCTTTCACCTTACAACAAACCACATCACTCGACCACCAATCACCTTTATAACAAAACTCAGTACCTCTGCTCGCACCTAGCAGCTTGCCAAATGTAATTTGCAATCTTAGCCGACATGACATTGGCCTCTCCGAAGGACTCCCACACACCTTTATGTACGCAACCTTAAGCATACGTAAAACAGAGATGTTTCTACTATATCCTTGATGGATTGATGCCTTTACCACCCAAAACTTCAATGTAAGAACCGACAAAAATGTGATGTGCCATTTTGATTTACTTCATTACTTATCCAAAGCTAAAACACAAAAATGACTTTTTTAGCTTGAGTTGCAATGGAGGCTGTAAAAATTAACCACGACTTGCATTAAAAATATAAGCAATACAATAGTTTATAGTGCAGTCTTAGAATACTTTGCAATGCATTTACAAATTGTAATACTGATTAGTGTATTTGAAAATAGTACATTTGAGATCACATATTCAAATAATGCACATTAATTAGGAATAAGACTATATTTTAAGAGCAAGATACGTATTCACATTCCACAAGATATGAACAACCATTCTAAGGAATAATGTAAGACTACATACCTAAGTGCCTGAGCTCGAGAAGCAAGGAGAGGAATTACTTGGATCCTTGTGGAATTCCGAGAGTACATAAGATGACACCGAAGGCCCCTCATTCTCAGCTTATGTCTTAGGTCATCTACTTTCCTTGCCTGTATGTAGGTGATAAAGTCATATTTAGAAATCATTGTATACCGAGGCCTGTCAATAGGTCGGGTTCGGGCCGAACCATGGTGTTACATATCCATACCCATATAAAAGTGTCCCTAATGTGTACCTATTTACCCAACGAGCCTTAATGTTGTGTACTAGATTTGGACCCGTTTGAGTCCAAGTATCGGGTCGTGCTGTATCTGAGGGAGGTCGGTCTGGTGACTGCCCGGGCCTCCTAAATTTATGGGACCCACAATTTTTTAATCGTAGTGTTATGAGTAGTCTAGAAATAAACTTCTAAGCCAATAAAATGGTTCACTCCTACTTAATATATTTGAAGATAGAAAACGGTCGTACAAGATTACAACTAATATAATATTCAACTCTTGAATGTGAAGTTGCTGACACAACTTTCAACTAGTGTCACTTAGGATACTTTAGTCTTTTTTATTTATATTTTCCCCTTATATTGAAAATATTTATTTTTGTCATTATTGTGTTTCAATTTTAATGAAAAAAGTTAATTAAACTTTGATTATGGATAGTTAGGTACTTGGATATTGTCTACATGAGATCAAAGTTAGGCCTTTCAATTGGGTCTAAATAATGTAGAATAACAGAAATTATGTAGTATTATTTTTACGACATGGGTCTTAAACGGGTCGGAACTAGTTACACTATACCCGATCCTTTATTTGAAATAAATAATGAGTATGGTTTCGAGTATGGATAAACGAATTTCTGATAGGCCTAAAAATATGTGGGTTTTATTTGGGGTCGAGTCAAAACCCGGCTCATTGATCGGCCTAGCTATACTTAGTAGCCCATACCCTATTCTCGTGGGATCTAACTGGGTCATTTTCTTGTTACTATACCCAATGTTAAATAAATTATTTTCTTTTTTATGCTTTTGAAAAGCACATGCACACGCATATACCTTGCTGAGATCCTTGATCAAGTAGGATAAACAATAACGATTGCTTGATTTCACATCCTCTTCAACATGTGGTAGTGTTGATCCTGAATTCTCACCTTCTCTTGCATTAGTTAGTTTCCCAAGAGTTTTCTTTAATCCATCGCCCCCCCATCGATATTCAATATGCGTAGCATAATGGGGGTCTGGAACAGGAGGATTTCCATCTGCGACTTTGCTGTCCATGTCTGGATAATAAACTTCACTGCCGCTACTGCATATTAGAGCATCAAAATCAGTGGCTTTAACGTTACCTGATTTCAGAAACTCTATCAACTCTGACACTGGCATGGCAGTTGATATAGCTAATCCAGATGATGATAATCTCCCATCCTGTGAACCAACCATAGTAGCCTTTATCACCTCTTGTATGATATTAAGCATTTTCTTTTCCGGTTGTCCCTTACAATCATAGCAATCCAAGGCCAAGACAATCAATTTGCATCGCCGTCTCAACATGGGATATTTGGTAGGTACACAATCGTCTTTCCTTTCTGCTTCATCGTGATTCTGATGAGTGTCTCCTCCTCCATCTGATTTCTTCTGTATTTTGCTTAAAACCAGCTTCACCTGGTCTGGAAGTTCTGATGGGTTATCACTGACAACTGCAGAGGTGGTACTAAAGGATCCATTCAGGGACGATGTTTTCTCACCATCCAATGATAATCTCAAGGACAAATCTTGTACATCTTTGAGTGAGTCATTTAGGAACGACTCTTCTGCAGCCAACTTCTCTGTTGTAGTGTCAGTTTGCCACTGCGGGTGTCTCATGCGACATGCAGCTATCTTTGTCAAATACGTGCGACAATGTTCTGGCCATGAAAACAGGTGTATGTTCTTCCAACCTCTTCTCCGACACTCCATCCACAGATTCTTTTCTGATACTAGTTTTAGAAGTGCATCAGCAATTGCTTGCTGATCATGAGGGTCTACAAACAAACCATTCTGCAGTGCCTGAGAACATATATAAAGGAAAATCAATATAAATAAGATCTTAAGACATGCATCCATCTTTTCATCCACACACAAACACCCATGCGCCCTCACAGAAACAGGGAAAGATTCAAGAAAAAAGAAGTCTTCACATGAAAAATGAAAATGGAAACAAACGGTGTACTTTTATTCAGTGCAAAATAAATGCACAATTAGAAATAATACTGCATGTTTATCAGAAAAAACATCCAAACACACAAAAACAACCTAGTCTAGTCCGGATTTTTTATAAGATTAAATATTCTTGCATCATCTATGCTTTTTTAGTCTGTTCAACACTGTTGGGCTCTTGGGGGTAAAGAAGTACACAATCTTATCTGTGTAATAAACTGAGATGTTCTTTACTCTAGACCCTTATGTGTTGCGACATTTACTTTCCAAAATGTAATACAAACTAAGAAGATGCAAGGGAAGTTTAATTTGCCAATGTGATTTGGTCCATTACTTGCTAGAAGCTAAAAATTATCAATAGAGACTAATTTAGCTCCATTTACAATGAATGGCTTTATCGGGAAGAAAAAGGAAACAACTAGTATTCAGATAGTTTGAATGAAATGTGAGAGTTACCCGAATAATATCAACCGGGCCGCCATTTTTAGTTGCAACCAGGGGGAGTCCATGGGCTGCAGCCTACATACAGAATTTTAATCCAGATACTGAAAGGTTATCTCGATCAATCTTGTAATTGAAGTATAATTTAACTACAATCTCAAGTCATCGTGATCTCAAGATATGATGATGATGGTTTTGGAATTCTTTTTTACTTTGAGAAAAAAATTAAAAAAAAATATAATCTCATTGGAAACAAGATTGTTAAAGTAATGAAGGGTAGTCAGCATAAAACGTATTTATTAAACTCTGCATGAATCTTTTGTCTGAAACAATGAGTTCACATTATAAATTCGGGGCAACAAAGTAACCAACCCAACAAAATGGGGAATAAGGTGATGGTAGTGCTACTGATGATGAAAGAGCTCGAAGAGACAAAGAATGGACATGTGACAAACCTCAATCAGTGTAAGTCCAAATGGCTCGATGAAAGCTGGGTTTATAAATACCCCCTGTGATTCAATTATATAGATCACTAGTTAGTTGCATCTTATAGTTGACAAACTCTCAAACAAGTGTTGCAAGCCAGGGAGGGAAGGAGTTTGAACTAACCCTCGTTTTTGCAGCCATGCGATATATATCAGGGACTTCACTTTGCTTGTGATGTTTTGGGAAGGCCACTAGTCCATACAGATCATACTTATCAATTAGCTTAAGAACTGTTGTGAGCACACTAGCATTCCCAGCAGACATTTCGTCTATATCATCCCTGTTTCCCATTATAAGAGTCTGAATTGAAAATACTTATTATCATTTTTATTATATAGGATGGTAAAAAAATGTGGCGGCTTACACTACAAGATACAGTAGGAAAAGCATAGGACCTACTTACAAGATTAGCTAGCTCGCGTAAGGGGCGGCATTCTCCAAATGCCTTTACCAAAGTGGTTAAGTTCTTTTTTGGGTCTGGCCTTGACAATGCCAGAATCATTGGCTTGTGTGGATTTACAAGAAAACGCATTACCTGTAATTGAAGTTGTAGCCAAAGAGAAAATTGGAGTTCTAATTTACTAGCTTTTGAAAATGCTCTAACTTTTTTATGAATTTGAAGCAAAAGTATATGGGAACAAAATATTTTTCTTACATTGTTGGAATAGAAGAAATTAACTGGGCAGAAAATAGTCATCAAGACCCATATATACCCAAAATGTTATGGAGCATATTGGTTTGCTCCCATATGGCTGAAATGGTGCATAGCATGAATTCACCTTATTTTTGTGGGTTTCATTTTGTGAGGTCGCTACATCTTTCCAGCCCATTTCAGCACTGTGCTCCATAAGGAGCATACCAACATGATGTATAAATTTTACGCCACATACACACGACTTACCTAAAGAAAATTTGATTGCACAAACACGCACTCACACATATTAATAACACCATTACTGACCTCTGACAAAATGGCAGGCATTGCTTTAGGAGATGATCCGTCTGAGGTAGTAAGTGATGTAAGTTCGACATCCATTTCAGCTGCCTCTTCTTGAACAACAACATTGCTGAATTCCATTCCAGGAGGAATAACCTGAAAGCAGTTGACTTGCAATCTTTAGCTCGTTTTTATAATCTAAGCGTCTACTGTCATTTCATCATAGAAATGCTTTTATATACTCTATATATCCACAACAATAAAACTATATTTGCAGGCAAATGTATATACTTCTATCACTATTAAATCTTTCCCATTTGCTTTTTACAGAGTTTAGGAGAGAGAATTGATGCGAACCAAAATATTTTTTTTAAAAGGGAAGATTAATTAGGTATATCTAAAAAAGAAAGGGGAAGATAAAAAATGACAGACAAAGCATAATTACAAGCAGGCAATCAGTTTTACCGCCATTCTAGGCATATAACGACCATGGCAATTGACCCCACGTCTTTCACGGGCCCTCAAAACTCTCTCGAGCTTGACATCGAACCCATCATATAACCCCCACTGCTCATCAATTTCTTGTCTAGTGCTTGTGATAACAAGCTCTGCAGCATCAAGTGAAAGCTCTTCTGCCTCAATCCTCCGCACTATCCTATAAGTTGAATTGATATCCTCTTTGGATTGTCTTCCCTGTTTCAAAAGCTGCTCAAGCTTGTTTCTTCCAAGCGAATGCCCAGTTAACACCATGGGAACATTTAAAGCCCCCGAAAGAAGAGCTGCACTATCCCCAGCATCTGCATAGTGACCATGAATCACATATGGCCAAACAGGTTGTTGCCCATAGCCAATCTGCTCGCCTAGTGTCTTAGACATATTCAGGATGTGCGTTAAAGCTCCATCCACAAACTCCTGTATATAAGGCCACAACAGCTCTTTTCTAAGGTATTTGTCACGAGGACCAAAGGGTATTCTTATAATATACGCCCCACTACTTTCTCCCATATCTGCACCACTGTCACCATCAGAATTCAACATTTCTGTAGGCTCACCATAAGTCCAATCTACTTCTGGCGATGAGACTTGACGAGTG
Organism: Cuscuta campestris; assembly: GCA_900332095.2. Lineage (NCBI taxonomy): Eukaryota > Viridiplantae > Streptophyta > Magnoliopsida > Solanales > Convolvulaceae > Cuscuta > Cuscuta campestris. Next base: position 546,819 of record OOIL02001465.1, on the reverse strand, counting down.
AACAGATCAACCCTATAAACTCCCGGTATCTTTGCAAGTGCCTTGGCAAGTTCCACAACATATTTAATCTGTTGTGAAGTTGAAGAAATCAGGTTCGTTCAACATGCAGTGTCATCAAGAATTTTTATTTTTTTGTAGAGGAAATTATGAAAGGGATGTGTGTGCACTTTATCATATACATAGTCACCTGACCACCAGTGTCAGAATCACGACCAAGCTCCATATTTTCGCCACGAACCAAACCATGCAAACTAATCGGCAAGGAGATCATAAGCACACACTTAATGTTAATAATTAAAGATTTTATCTTTGATTACTAGATTTCAAACAAACCTACTTCCACCGATAGCATTAATTCAACAATTCATCGAATAAAGGCACAGATTTCCTTTTTATGAAGAAATGTATCTACAAGAACCCACATAAGGAGTATATGCAAACCTTATGAGAACAATATAAAGCTTTTTCCCCTGCAATGTGTGTGACGACCATGTTTCCAAATTGGACAGGTTTCGCTTGAACTCTGTCTTGGGACTATCAAGTGTTGTTATTGTCTCCCCAGACACATCGCCACCCTTCTCTCCCTCGCACAGGTCTTCAGACATGTCGTCCTCTGTCATATCTTTGCGTCCTTGTTCCTGTTCCCATCTTCTATTCGCCAACCTTTGGAAAACTTCCAATTCCAACTAAAGAGAAGAAAAAATGATTGAAGCGGTCCAATAATAATTTGATTGCTGTGAAAATATAGAATCTTAGAGAGCGTCCTCACTAGTAAAAGAACCAGCCAGATTATGCCAGAAAGTTACTAGAAACCAACTATACTAACGTGCAGGAAATCTGATCAAATAAAAAAATTAAACGTAAACAAAAATTCAGCCCATATGCAATTCTAAAGGAAAAAAGAATTAGTCCATTTAAATGGAAAATGTGTGCATCCATTGGGAAATTTTACTGTGATGAAATTTTACACACTTTAATGCCATTTTCTTTTCAAATTATAAGTCCAGAACTTCATACTCCATTTTCAATCTCCAAATCCATGTACCACATTTGAGATTACAAACTTCATTATTTTATTTTATTTTTTAGTGCAAACTTCATCATATAATTTGACTCACATTCCAAGTTCTAGTTACCCAACCTTAGACCCCATTTAAAAATAAGGCAAAAAGAACATCTAATTGACATAATGAGCACCTTATAATACGTGTAAGGAACCAACTCAACCAAAAGTTCAAACTTGTGGTTGTTTCATATTCTAACATGCCTCCTCACGTGTAGGCATGGTTGTTTCAGAGTGAGTTTTGAACTCATGACTTCTTGATCAACAAGACTCTAATACCATGTCAAGGAACCAACTAAACCAAAAGCTCAATCTTAAAAGATTTGTAAATTTCGTTTATTTGAGACAACAATTCTATTTCAACTTTCTTAAATGTTTTTTTAAAAAAATCAAATTGAATTTAGTCTCTCTATATTTTGAAAAAGTGTGTGATTTAAATTTATTTGGAAGAGATACAATTCATGAAGTCTACATATTTATATTCTAAAATAGAAAGTAGAGAGGTGTAAAATTAATATTTAGATATTAAGAAAAATTATTTTACTTTTTCCTCAAAATTAATTAAACCTATCTCTATAAAAAAAACCCAACAGAATTACTGTATATTATTAAAAAAAATTGAATGAGAAGGCCACATGGCATAAAGACATTGGCCAATCAATATCACACTCTCTTCTTCTCCACAGACTAGCACATCCCCTTCCTCTCCTTGGAAGTTGTGCCGGAACACTTCTTCTTGTATCCCTCCATCCAGTGATATTACAACTCCAGGAGAAGTGGACTCCTCCACCTTTGTAACCCTTCTAATGTGGATGGCCTAAGTCACCTATATTACCCTCTAAAACAGAAACTACTCTCAAACACTGGTGAAATTGGGCTAATATAAACGATTCGGAGTCTTATGGTATGTAGTAGAGAGCAAATCCCAGTAAAATCAAACTAAAGTAGACATACCTGTTTCTTCTTGCGAGTGAGGTGCCAGATTCGCCAGCACATGTTTTCGAGGCGCGAACTCCGCTCCATAGTGTTCCTGGTAGCCACCACCTTGATCCATGTCCGGTGAAGGTCGGTCTCATCTACAGCCGTTACAACCTCCTCCACAAAGTACTTGGTCGAATTGAAAATCCCTCTATCCCGGAGGTTAACCAGCGGCGCCTTGTTCTCAACCTCAATCGCGGACGCTCCGCTGTCCAGTATGGCCTCCAGGTACCCATTTATCCACTCATTTCCGGCCATTTTCTGGGAAACCTAGAAAAGATAAACAAATTAAATAAATAGATAATGGGGATGGGTTGTGTTGACTTTGAATTTCCCTGTGCTACGATTGGAATTACTCGAGACAAAAGCGTCATGATCTCAGAGATGAATGGTTTCAATCGAGGTTTGTTAGGAATTGGTTGGTTAGAAGGAGCACGGACTGGAAGTGGAGGAGAAATACATGGTAGTTTGGATGTTTGAGAAGGTGGCGACACGTGGATGGATGGGATGGGTTGTATTCACAAGCAACAAGTACTCCGTATTTACATTGGATGAAGCTATTTGTACCTCAAATTTCTACCTCATTTTATACACTCCAATATTTTATGTGGGTGTAACACTAATTTTTGTAAACGCACCAATACTTTGTGTCAGTGCAAACTATCAAAATATTGATGCATACATTTGGTGTACAAATGTGGTACAAATTTTGGGGTACATGTAGCATGCTCCATTTACATTCTTTGATTTAAAAATGAGCAATGCTAGGGGTACACCATGTACCCCAAATGTACACCACCCCCTTCTCCACCACCTAATTTATTTTATTTTTATTTATTTATTTATTTTTAAATTTCTTGCCAATTTATGTAGACAAGGAGGGGGTGAGGACATAGAGGGTACACCTTTGGTGTACCCTAGCATTTTTCTTTAAAAATGGATAAATTATAAAATAAAAATGCTTGGTGAACACTACTTGGGGTACACCACATGTATAGCAATGCAAAAATAAACACACAGACACTTACTATCTGTGCGTGCACAGACATTAAGTGTCTGTATGTGCCTATTTTAGACTTGGTATACATGTGGTGTACCCCTAGTGGTGTTCCCCTCGCACTCCTCATTCTAAAATTGTACTCAATGATTATGTATATTTTTTCAAATGAGAGAAGTATCATAATAACACTAATATAGCCCTATAATAATCAAAATAGTAGTGCTATAGGTTTTTGAGATGCATTCCCAGTTTTGTTCTTAATTAAACATCCAAGATTGAATTATAAAAAATCAGTAATTGGCGACCCTCCAGGATTCTTGTTTACGGAAGATCCGATCTTCACACCATATTATCAAAAAAACATCCCAAATATGGCCTTGAACGCAGAAGCAGCATCAGGAAGGAGACGCGCAAAGGTTTCGATGACAAACGATGATGCGCTGGACGAGATTCTTCTTAGCAAAAGATTGGAGAAGATACATGTATGTTGAGTTTAATTTGACAATGAAATCGTTTAATTTGGCAGTGGATTCAACAATAGCTTCGTTTAATTTGGTAGTGGAGAAGATTGACAGTGAATTCGACAATGGATTCTATTAATTTGGCAGTAAATTCGTGAGTTTGGCAGTGGATTGAGTTTTTTTTTAATTTGGCAGTGAATTTGTGTGTTCGGCAATGGATTGAATTCGTGAGTTTGGCAGTGGAGAAGATTGGCAATAGATTCGACAATAGCTTCATTTAATTTCACAGGTACTTTATATCGCGCAGGAGAAGTCGGACGACAATAACGTGCAGTAAATGAACTCCTTGAATAACCTAATTTTAATTTTAATAAAATACATAAAATACATAAAAGAGACTAAATTATAATAAAAAGGTAAAGGGTATGATATGAACGGATTGACACCATAAATAGCTAAGTTTGTAAAAAAATGAGTAGTGCTAAATCTGTAATATTGGGTGAGTTAAAAGTGTTACGTAGGGTGATTTTTTTTATTTTATATTTTTATCAAGTAAAACATACTTTTTATCACACATATCATACACACACACACACACACACATATATGCATCTACTACTCCCTTCATTCTATAAAAGTGTTCATATTTTGACTTTGAGTAAAAATAAGGAAGTGTTAAATTGTACTCGTGGTGGTTGACTTTCAATTTTGTCATTGATGTGATGGGTAAAAATAAGATGTGATGGATTGAGTATTAGAGTAAAGTATGATGTGATATGTAGGGTATGAAAAAGTAAGGGTAAAAGGAGTTTTTTAATAGAAAGTGGAAGTGTTTTGTTGGAAGTAACAAAAATGAAAGAGAAAAAGTTTTTGAGAATAGAGGGAGTAATATATTTAAAGTTAGTTGTTAAATTATATAATTATATTGACTTAAATTTAATTATATGAATTAATATTTAAAAAAATCTAAATTTGAAAATACCACTATTAATTTAAATAGATTCATTTTTGGTTTTATGCTACCCTCTTCGTGTATGAAACACTATGCATGTATGAAAAGAAAAAAATAAAATATATTTTATTCCATTATTTTCTAAAAGAAATGAACTCCATGACAAAATAGAGGATAAAATAGTGAACATAGATATTTTATATTAGCATTTTGTATATTTTTCAAAAGTTCAATTAATATATTAACATTATTTGAATTAAATTTTAATTGTATTTACTTAAATTTTTAATAATAATACGTTGTGCATTAAAATTTGTTTTTTTAAATTTGGATATGATAAAGTTCGTTTGAATTTTTAATTTTTGAATTTCCTTAAAGGAAAATTTCAAAAAAAAAAGAAGAGATAAGCACTGTTTTCTCAATAATCGCGCAAAGAGACATGTGTTTTGGACGAGAGACATGACCACAACCTTCTTCGCTTCGCGGTTCTATAAAATCTGCTAATCCATGGTTGCCAAAACAGAGTTCAAAAATTCACAACATATTAATACTTAATCTTGATAACTAAGCTTTATCCGATTAAATTTTAGATTGAACTCCCAAAAAATTCAATCTGAAAGTGTTATCCTTGACTTTCAATTTATGTGTGTTATCTTCTACATCCCCAACATGTAGTCCCATAGAAAGCCAAAGAAGAGCTTTGTTTCACCCACCCGACCATATGGATCATGCTATACTTACACAAAAAATTGTGCCCCAAAGTTACACCAAAGGTATACACTAACATTTTTATTGTTCACACTGACAAAAAATATTGGTACGTTAATAAAAATTTGCACTAACATTTTGTATTTATGTGAACCATCACTATAGAATTACACTAACACAAAATAAAAATGTAAACCTACAAGGTACAAGTTGGGATAGAAATATTGGGATACACATAGCTTAATCCAGGCCGTATATAGTTCTAAAGAAAACCAAAGAATGGGATTCTTTAGCCCATTAGGCCACCAGTCTCATCAAGTTTTTCCTTTACACTATGTTTGGTTCAAAGAATTTAGAAGGAAAAGAAAAGAAAATGGTTTTCTCTCATTTTCTACACCAAAATGGAAGGAATTTGGTTTTCCCTCCACCTGGTACATTTTGTCTTCTCATTTTCTTTTCCTTCTACTTTTTCTTTCTTTTCCCCACTAACAAAACAAGAAAAACTGTTTTACACTTCATTTTCTTTTCTTTTTCCTTTCAAATTCCTTGAACCAAACATAGTGTTAATATCCTCATCCCGAAAAGGTCTTTATGTAACATTGCAACCAATCGTTGAGATGGTATTTTTATTGCGTATTTTGGCATTGAAAACCCACCAAGGTTCCCATGACATTGGGAATCAATGTCATGGGATGACCCGGGGGCGCTCGGGTGCCCCGTTCGTAAAATTGAGGGTTCCTCCCCCCTAACTCCCCCGGTAAACCCCCCACCCCGCCCCGACCCGAACACACCCTCCATCCCCTTCAATTGCAATTTGCACCCCACAAGTTGATTTTGACTTTGAATCAAATTTTGACTCCAAAGTCAAAATCACCTTGTGGGGTGCAATTGAAGGGGATGGGGGGTGTGTTCGGGTCAGGGCGGGGTGGGGGGTTTACCGGGGGGCTAGGAGGTAGGAACCGTAAATTTTACGAACGGGATACCCGAGCGCCCACAGATCATCCCATGACATTGATTCCGAATGTCCCATGACCTTGCCATTGGAAACCACATGTTTGTGTCAGTAGAGAAGAGCCGGATGCTTTGTTTTTCATTTCCTTTACTTATATAAGTTCTTTTACTTTCCCTTTTTCTCATACAGTACGTTAATGGCTTCCATCTCTGTGATTATGCTGTAATGAATGCTCTCTAATCGTCGCTGCTTTTACTTTGAGGGAGTGCAGGCACCCAGACATCGGAGGAAGAAGAAGGGAAAATGGCTGCCGGAATGCAATTCGATCGAAGATTGGGTTCTATACTACTTCTATGAAACTTTCTCGTTATCCGGCGATTACCTGAAAGTTCTGCCGCCATTTCCGCCGCCGCAAACCTTGAGTACAGCGGTTGCATTTGCCTTATCAATTGCCTGACGATTTGTAGTTTTCTAATTCGGTGATGTTAATTGGCCATGAAACGCTCATCCCTAAAAAGGGAAAGTCGGAAGAGAAAAGAGAGGACGAGAGCGAGACGGAGGGAAGGAAAGGCTTTGAAATCACCACCACCACTCCAAGGTCTGTTATTATAATCCCCAGGAGCAAATCGCACGGCACCATTCGGAGAGTCACTCCCACCAGTTCATCGGCTGTGGTTGAGAAACGCCTTTCCAACGGAGATCTGTATATAGGGGACTTCTTCCTCAATGCGCCTCACGGATCTGGGAAGTATTTATGGGCCGATGGTTGCATGTATGAAGGAGAATGGAAGAGAGGGAAAGCCTCTGGGAAAGGAAAGTTCTCTTGGCCGTCTGGGGCTATCTACGAGGGCGAATTTAGGTCTGGTCGGATGGAAGGAACGGGCACATTCATTGGGTCGGGCGGTGATATGTACAAGGGTGCATGGCTGGCAGATCATAAACACGGGTTTGGGCAAAAGCTTTACTGCAATGGAGACTACTATGAGGGCCATTGGAAAAGGAACCTGCAGGATGGACAGGGAAGGTATGTCTGGCAGAATGGGAATGAGTATATTGGGGAATGGATGAATGGGACGATTCATGGAAGAGGCGTCTTGATTTGGTCCAATCAAAATCGGTATGATGGGTGTTGGGAGAATGGTGCTCCAAAAGGCCATGGAGTTTTCACTTGGCCTGACGGCAGTTGCTACATGGGCTACTGGTCACAAGAGGAAAGAAATCAGCATCACACTCAAGTCTTGAATTGGATGCTTTATCCTGCACGTACAAGTAAAACAAATGTGTGTCATGTAAAAAATGACATCTGCAAGTTTAATTTTAAAGATGAAGGATTTTATGTGTTCTCTAGGCATACGTTGGGTTCACCATTAATAGAAGATAGGAATTGTGGAGTGGCGGTGACAGGTGAGGAGATAAAATACTCTGTTGGCAGAAGGGAGAGCTTGGAAGGAAGAAGTTTCCCAAGGATTTGCATCTGGGAATCTGATGGAGATGCCGGGGATATTATTTGTAACATTGTTGACACCATGGAACCCATGGAACCATCTAGGTTATACTGGGATGGGGTCAGGCAGTTTAGGAGAAAGGATGGGAAAGGAAAGAAGCCTGGCCAGACAATATCAAAGGGGCATAAGGACTACGATTTGATGCTAAATCTTCAGTTGGGCATTAGGTATGTTTTACCAGCAGTTGAGTTGCTTTAATTATCTTAGGAGTATCTTCTATGTTTTCCACTTTCAATACCGTAATGTTTTCTTAGAACTTTGCGGTAAAACCTTGTAGTTTTTCTGTTGGAAAGCATGCTCTGGTGTCACGAGAGCTTAAGCCAAGTGATTTTGATCCAAAGGAGAAGTTCTGGACTAAGTTTCCGCCAGAAGGGTCAAAGTTCACGCCCCCACACAAATCTGCAGAATTCCGGTGGAAGGACTATTGTCCATTAGTCTTTAGGTATTGATTTTGTTTTGTGACTGACTGTTTTTTTTTTCAGAATCAGATTTAAATTCTTAAACTATCTATTAGCATTATTTTTTTTTCTCTCACAACATTGTAAATGATGAAAATTTGATGCTATAGATCAATGAATTGTCCAACCAATAAAGATTCTTTATGTTGATTTGTTGTTTATTATATATAGGCGTTTGCGGGAGCTATTCCAAGTAGACACTGCAGGTTACACCATGGCTGTCTGTGGAGATGATGCACTGAGGATGTTTTCTTCTCCGGGGAAGAGCGGGAGTTGTTTTTATCTGACACAGGATGATAGATTTATGATCAAAACTGTCAAGAAATCAGAAGTCAAGGCTCGTAGCCTTTGATATGTTCTGGACATATTTTTCTCATTATTTAGACTTCCTTATCATTGGATAATCAAACATTGGTCAATTATTTGGAATTTAAACATATTAATGTTTTCCCTCAGGTTCTTATTAAGATGCTGCCAAGTTATTATCAGCATGTTTGTCGCTATGAAAATTCTCTTGTTACAAAATTCTATGGTGTGCATTGTGTGAAACCAGTAGGTGGCATGAAGGTATGCGATCAATGATAAGGACTTAATGCTTTATCTGTGGTGCAAATGTAGCTATGTCTAATTTATCTTATTATCTAATTTGTTATAGACGCGGTTTATTGTGATGGGTAATTTGTTCTGCTCGGAATACCAAATTCACAGGCGTTTTGACCTTAAAGGTTCCTCTTATGGCCGCACAACTGATAAACATGTGGACGATATTGATGAAACCACTACTCTTAAAGACCTTGACCTTAATTTTGTTTTTCGGCTTCAGCAGAACTGTTACCTAGCACTAATCAGGTTAGTATCAGGCTTATTCCTTTTCAGTTTACACTCTCCAAATTTTATGTTTGCACTTTTGCATATTTCTAAGTTGCCGGTTCATTTCACAGACAAATTGATCTCGATTGTGAGTTTCTGGAATCAGAGAGAATCATGGATTATAGTTTTCTGGTAGGTCTCCACTTCCGCGGTGATAATACCAGTGATAAAATGGGGTTGTCACCTTTCCTCTTGCGAACAGGTTAATATCCTAAGTTGTTACAATCAGTCTTATGTAGCTTATTAAATCTTGTACTACACAAGCAGGATTAGGGGCTTGTTTCATTTTCAGGAAAAAGTGATTCATTTCAAAATGAAAAGTTTATGCGTGGCTGCCGATTTCTTGAGGCAGAGCTACAAGACATGGATCGAATTATAGCCGGCAGGTATGTTGCCCTTACTATTAATTACACCATTTCTAATTGGCCTATGGGAAAGAAGTTGGATATAGCTGTTAATGATTTTCTTATGAAAGCTAAAAAGTTTTGTACTAGGATTATAAAAACCCAGAAGTGCATTATGTATTGGTCTTTGTTTCATCATGATCTATGCGTTAGCAGTGACATATTTCCCATTGAATTTGAGCCTGATAGTTGTGCTCGGTTTAATGTTTCAATAATCGCTGGAATGTGTGTTAGATTTTGTTTGGCTTAATATATTGTCAAATGCTTCTTATTTGTAGCAATTTTGTTACAAATTCCATGTATTGAGTGGCAGAGTTGATTCAGTAGGAAATATGTATACATCTAATAATATTATAAACTCCCTCCATTGCTATACTGTTGTCCACTTTGCAAAACACCTCCTATTTAAGGAATACGGGTAAATTAACAAAATACCTTTGGAATTAGTTTGTCCTTCAATGATGGCAGCAATGTTAACATGCTCTTTAGGGGATATTTTTGATCATTCCTAATAATTTACTCCCTCCGTCCATGTTGTTTCTTCCCGTTTTCACTTGGCACAGTTTTTAGTACATATAAGATAAAAATCATTTTGACTTTCCAAAATTACCCTTTCAATTTTCTGTTCATCCATCCTCTTCCCTTTCATTGATCTGAAAGTTTCATCCGTTCTCTTTAATCTGGATTTTATTCGGTACCCATCCCCTCAAATAGTGGTCAGTGGGTAACAATATAACATTCTTCGATCTGGAAGTTTCAACACCGCAGCAGTGACAAAGTGCGTCGATGAAGAATTAAGATCTGGCAGAAGCTTGGTTTTTAATTAAAAATCATGAGAACCAGTTTGCTTCACAGTTTAAAACTAAAATCTGAAAACGAGATGAACTAATAACTGGAACGGATGAGAAGCTTTCTCGCCACCCTTCCTCGTTGCCCCATTCACCATTTTTCTTCACCTTCGTCCAAACTCCAAACATCTGTCCAAAGGAAGACAATAAAGGAAGGAGGAATGAAGAAAAAAGGAAGGAGGAAATGATGAAAAAATGAAACGAAGGAGAAAACATTGAAAAATGGGAGGACTGGTAATGGAGAAGACAAGAAGGGAAAATGGGGAAGAAAGAGGTGTGAATAGGTATGGAGAGAGAGGAAGAAGAAAAAGGAAGGGGTAAATGAGTCTTTTTAGTGCAATTTCCTTGCCAAATAAGGAAACAAGAAGAAAGATATGAGACGGCACAAAAAGGAGGAAAAATATGGGACAAATATGGGAAGTGGATTATTAATTCCGGCACCCTAAAAAAGGTGGACTACAAAATCATGATTGTGAGGAAACCGCGCGTGTGTCTATATGTATCTGTGGGTGCGTGCGTGCGTGCGTTTGTCACACTCTTTTTTTTGGTTTTGGTATGTCCCATGTGAATTGTGGGGCTCAAATCATTTCACACTTAACAAATTTATTATCAAAGACACAATCCCCCTTTCTTAAATATACGTGTCATTCTCCCATTTCCAAGAGTTAGTGGGATGGAAGGAGTTGTTTGTTTATTATCTGTATACATGTAAATGGAGAGTTAAAAAAGCCCCATTTTCGTTAACTCTATGTGACAGAGATGCGAATGCTATGGTAGATGTGCGTGCAGACGAGGTTGGATAGGATTCAAAACGAGGTTAGTCAGAGAAGGATGGGAATGGCACTTTTGGATGATTAGATGCGGGAAGCTAAGTTGAGGTGGTTTGAGCATGTGAAGCGGCGACCCCAGTGCGGAGATGCGAGAGGTTTACAGTTATGGATAGGGGTGGAGGAAGGGGTAGACCTAGGAATAAGTGGAAGGAGGTGACTAGATAGGATCTAAGACTTCTTGTCCTTACCAAGGATATGACCTTAGATTGGAGCATCTAGAGATCTAGGACTAAAATAGGTTGATAATCTTTTGGGCCTTGGTGGTAGTTTTTGATCTTGTCTTTGTGTGCTTTCTGTGCTTGGAGTCTCGTTGCTAGCAACGATTTCTGTGCTTGTCTTTGCGCTCTTATTTGCATTTACTTTGCTCTATGCTACTTCTTTGTCTTGTTTCGTGTTTGGTTTACGCTGGTTGTGCTAGAGCTAGAGGTCTCTTTGAAACTGTCTCTCTAGTTTCGAGTATGAGTAAGGCCTGTGTACACCCACGCTCCCCAGACCCTACTTGTTACACGTAGATGAATTCACTCTGTGTTAAACACAACAAATACTTGCAGTTCATTTTTAACAAATTTGATTCGTGTGTATATTTTATCAGGAAGCCTTTGATACATTTAGGAGCAAACATGCCTGCAAGAGCAGAGCGAATTGGCCGGCGGAGTGATTTTGACCAGTACATCCCTGGTCGGTCTTATCCCCTGCCCCCTTCCCGTGCCTTTGAAACCTATGAAGTAATCCTTTACTTTGGGATCATTGACATCCTACAGGACTATGATATTAGCAAGAAGCTTGAGCATGTCTACAAATCCTTTCAAGTTGATCCCACCTCAATATCAGCGGTTGATCCCAAGCTGTATTCAAGGAGGTTTCGGGATTTCATAAGGAAAATTTTTGTTGAAGACAGCAGGTGACTCGAGAGATGAACTAGTTGAATGGATATTTATCCACACAAACTCTTGAATTGATGATTTACTCGTGGATGATAGAGGAACCCCATAAAACTGGCTGCTGCAGTGCTCATATGATTTGCAAGAGTATGGAACACTCTTTGGGTTGGGGCTGTTGGGAAAGGTGTGGTTCTTTTTTGGGGTAGTCCCCACACGGCTTTATTTTGTCATCCAAACGTAGGTGAGAAAAATAGGTTACCTGTACATTGCATGGTGGGGGGGGGGGGGGGGGG
>OOIL02001465.1:497937-513092 GCA_900332095.2 Cuscuta campestris | reverse complement strand
TGTGCTTCATTATTTTATATCTTGCCTATAGGCTTTTGTTGTTGTTGATTTAATCTTTTGTTCTTCTCCTACCCAATTCATATTTGTTATTATTTTGGTAGAGAAGCAACACCAATCTTTTATTGATTTGTAAAAGGTGTGGATAGCCTTTAAATCCTCATTGTAAGGTTGAAGATAGCCTTAAAATCTTCGGTTGTAAACGGTTGAGATAGCCGTAGTAAAATCTCGTTTGCTTATTGGCAAGGGTTGTTTGCCAAACCTCGTTTGATTCTTCTTAGTGAAGCCAAACAAGTTAGTGGAGGTTAAATCCTTGTGGAGGAGCCTCGAGGTACTGGAGTAGGGAGTTCTCGAACCAGTATAAAATCGCTTGTGTCGTATTTTTATATTTTATACTTTTCTTGCTCTTTCTCCGCTACTACTTTGCGCATAAGTTTTTGTTTTTATTAAAAATTTTGCAAACACCCTAATTCACCCCCTCTTAGGGTGTAAACCGACTTTCATGTTTCACTCTTACAAGGGTATATTTGAAAATTCTAGAGGAAAACAAGAGGAGTAAAATTCAATAAATTGTTCAACTCCTATCACGTCAGATCTGAGAATTTTAGAAAAAAGGAGGAGTTGAACTCAATAATTCATCTAGGGTTCAAATCTTGAATGAAGGACACAAAAGAGTATGAGATGATAGGAGAGAGATAGACGCGGAGATAGGAGTTGATGCGGATCAGCCAATAAACACATTGAGGTGGATGGAAATATTATTGCGTAGGAAGAAGAGTAAATAGAGGTGGATGGAAATATTTAATGGAGGGTAAAATGGACAATTGAAAGCTTTAATCATACTAAAAATAGAAAATGGACAAATACAGTGGGACGATACAAAAAGAAAAAATGGACGAATACAGTGGGACAGAGGGAGTAATTTTCTATTCTAGGACAACAGAGGAAGGTTGCTAACGGTAGTGCATTCCACTATTGATGTAAAAGCATCGTGCACTTGTAAGTACTTTAAGTGGACTGGAACTTCTTAATTTGTAAATTTTGCATTTGATTCGATAATATCTGGGCAAGATTTGTAGGTGGTATTCAGTGATGCATCATGAGAGCTTAAGAGTGCATTATGTTCAATATCTAGGATACCAACATGTTAATGGTGTGGGTTGCATCATTGTTTGTAAATGGTCTTGGTAGAATTTGGTTTGGCTTTCCCTACATATATGCATATGTGGTTGATAGTGACGGCCTCATTTTCTTAATAATAGTGGGACATCATATGTGTGTTGTTGGATAGTGATGTACCGTGAGTTATTAGTAGTACACTGTATTCTTATCCTTTTATAAAGGTTGGTGGTATAAGTCACGACCTTAAATCATTGTTAAGTGATAGTAGATGGATATGTTTTATTTTTGGAAGTTTGCTATTACTATATTGGGTTATACAATTTTAGTAAAGAGTAATGTATTGGTGATGGATTATACTTTTGGTTCACATATTCAGTGTAGGTGGGGGAGTTATAAGAGCTCCAGAACAAAAAAATAACATCAAAGGGAATGGGGCAAATACCATCAATATGCAGCGGAGAGATTTAGTTTGGTCCTCTTCTCTTTTACTTATCTTTTTCCAAAATAAACTACGATGTTGAGGTAGTACTGAAAGCAAAATCAACGGAGCATTTCATTTTCACAATTATTTTTAGGTTCTGGATAAGATTAGTTTACATCATCATTTTAATTGCTCTGAATCTATTTGTTTCCAAGTTTCAATGTTTTATTGAGAGCTATACTAGTAAATGATGTTTTTTTTGGTAGTATTTGCTTTTGAATGTTATTCTTTATACACTATATTCCATTCATACTCATAACTCATCATAACTTGTAATCTAAAAGCCAACTACAAATAGTGCTTCAAATAATGAATGGTGATGGTGTAAATTACTTGACCGGTCAAACTATACTAGACCGGGTCTAAAATAGTTGACTTGATTCAGTAAAGTAAAGAAAGTAAAAACACTCAGAATGACCGGTAGGACTTTAGGTGGAATACCTGTAGCCCGAATTATATTAAAACAGGGAATGCACGGGTGCTTTTACAAGGGGGTTTAGAGTGAATGAATTCGGATCCCTACTTCTGAGAGTTTACAGCAATATATATACTAGGTTTGGGGGGACAGGACCACGTGCACCCACGTGGGGGCATGCTGCTGGCGTGATGTGAGGTGACTGGCTTCGTCCTCGAGCTGCCCTGTCACCTTGTGAGATGGATTATTCCCTTTGTCAAGTAGTGCCTTGGATGGATTCTTCAAGCATCTCCAGCAATCCTCGACTGACATGGGTCACTACAGTCCAAACCCTTTTAGATTCTCTTCTGCCGACGCTTTCTAACCTCAGAAACTACACCGGGTAATTTCTGAGGGATGAGTTCATCGAAATTAGGGAATGAACAGAGCGACAAAGTAGTTTGACCGGTATACTTTTTCCCGAAGTACACCGGTCAAATTCAGACCGATCAAATACCCACTTGCTGACGATTAANTGCCCTGTCACCTTGTGAGATGGATTATTCCCTTTGTCAAGTAGTGCCTTGGATGGATTCTTCAAGCATCTCCAGCAATCCTCGACTGACATGGGTCACTACAGTCCAAACCCTTTTAGATTCTCTTCTGCCGACGCTTTCTAACCTCAGAAACTACACCGGGTAATTTCTGAGGGATGAGTTCATCGAAATTAGGGAATGAACAGAGCGACAAAGTAGTTTGACCGGTATACTTTTTCCCGAAGTACACCGGTCAAATTCAGACCGATCAAATACCCACTTGCTGACGATTAAAGTCTCCCTTTCCAGAATTTTCAAGATTGACCGGTCAACTATTTGGTCTTCTCCTTTGACCGGTCATGGGTGGAATACACCCATCAACAAGGATGAATGGAGCCATGTAGTAGTTTGACCGGTATACTTTTCTGAAGTATACCGGTCATCTTTTGACTAATTTGAGTGCCCTCTGCTGATGATTAAAGTCCCTCTCCTTAACTTTCAAGATTGACCGGTCAACTATTTAGTCTCTTCCTTTGACCGGTCATGGGTGGAATACACCCATCAATAAGCCCTCCACTCCTCGGTCATGCAATTTGTCATGAGCGAGAAGTAAAAAATCTGAAAACAGGACCTCCGATCCGACCTTTTGGCTTTTCAACCGCTTAAAATTTTAGAAGTTTTGAACTTCAAACTCCGAACTCTAGCACGTGTTGCGCACTGGACACAGCAACAGTTCTGCCCCTCCGTCTTCCCATGTGTCATGATAGTTTAACCGGGTTGCCTATTTGTGTTTTGGCGGAGGAGATCGGGCCCCATACGGTTGAACAACTTGGGATGGGCCATCCTTCAAGATTGCACAGCTGAAGAAGGAAAAAGAAGAGATGGCCCTTATTTTGAAGAGCCAGGCTAATGAGCTGATTCGGCTATCTGGGATGGCTGGGACGATGAAAGCAGAGATCTCCCTCCAGGAAGAGAATGGCCGGCTGATGGACGAGGTGTCTGAAGCCAAGAAGACGGCCACCCCGGAGATCACTATGGAGTCCTTTAGGCTTCTATACCGGGAGCCTGAAGAAAAGAAAGACCGGATCGCCTCTCACCGGGTTCTGCTGAAAAGGGATCCCGACTTCAGTGCGGCCTCTTACGGCTTGGCCCCAATTCCGGAGGAGGAGCCTACTCCCCCCTTCCCCTTAGATTGATATTTCCCCAGCTGCGACCGGTTGTATTTGTTTGTAAAACTTCAAACTCAATTTCCCCGGGGACGCCAGGTGTTTTCGTAAACCCCTAACATTCTCATTTTGTTTGAATGCCATGCTCAATGTTCTTACCGGCTAATCTTGCTCTGCGTGCCTTTTGATTGATATTTTGCTTGCCTTTGTTTTCACTATCTTACTTGCACCGGCAGAACTCCAAAAAGTGTGACCGGCTGAACTTCATTTTGGCTTTTGGATACTTTCTTCGATAAAGCGCAGTTTGACCGGTATGTTCCCACTTCACGGTATGACCGGTCAACTACTTTGCCTCCTTTTTGCCATTTTACCCTTTCTTCTTTCAAGTGCAGTTTGACCGGTACCCACTTTACGGTTGAACCGGTCATCTGCTTCGACTTGTAGAACTTCCGAAGTTCTGTTGTATCAATACCCAACCGGGGTATTCCTTTTTCTTTTTTTTTTGACCGGTAGGTTGTAGATGGAAGCACCTGTAACCTAGTAATTCCTTGAAGTATCCTTAACCGGTAAGAATACTGGAGATTTTAACCATGTCGAATGGTTTCAAACCCTCTCCAAGGTCCAGATGCACCCTTCTTCCAGGGCCCCCTCTTCCGGGTGATTAAGTCTTTTAATGGCCCTTTGATTTCTACCATCCCGGGAAGGCCTTAGCTCACCCCCCGTTCAAGTCTTCCCTGAGAAGGGGGAAACAGGATGCGCCACGGTGGACGATCCCCTTCTATTTGTTTTAATGGGCATCTTTTAGTCCCCAATCAATTTGACGGTACCGGCTGATTCCCCGATACCGGTCAAACCTCATGGGCTAGTGTAAGTACGGTTCGAACCTACTTCCAGGTCCAGCCCTCTTGCAAGCATACCCTCTTCCGGGCCCCTCTTCCGGGTTTAATATTTTTTTATTTTATACTGAGCAAGACCGGTGTAGTAACCAACGTGCCAGGTCCGGGCTTGTGTCTTAGTTGGCTCATCCAAGTGGATTCGATCCACCCGGGGAGCCCTCCTATGATATGTTTGACCTATCATTTTTGCTGCTACCACGTAGAATGCTGAATGCCAACAATTCGATTGATAATAAAAGTAGGCCTCACCTTCTAGAGTTTCTAACCGGTAGGTCCCCGGGCAAATGATTGCTTTCACCCGGTAAGGTCCTTCCCAGTTCTTGGCCAGCTTTCCTCCATCTCCAAGTCTACTAGCCTCTCTTCTTCGCAGGACTTCATCGCCTACTTGGAAGTAACACGGCCCAACCTTGTTGTCGTGGTACTTCTTCACGACTTTCGCGGCCATTCTTCGTTCTTCGACCAAGTTGAGCTCGGCCATGTGGTCTTCTTCATTTTGTTGTGGCTAATAATTTGATTCCCGGGAAGTTGGGAATTCAGCTTCGATGGGTAGCCTGGCCTCACACCCGTGGGTTAGGGAGAACGGAGTTTCCCCATGAGCCCTCCTTGGTTTTACTCGAAACACCCATATAATATGTGGAAGCTCTTCCAGCCACCTGTTTCCTCCTCCTCCCAGACGCTTCTTCAAACCATCTATAATAGTTCTGTTGGCGTTTTCCACCTGGCCATTCCCTTGGGGGTATGCCACCGAAGAACGATTATGTTTAATTCCGAAGCCCTCCAAGTATTCAGTGAATCTTGGATTTCGGAATTGTGGGCCGTTGTCGGTGATTAGGTTCATGGGAGCTCCAAACCTCGTGATGATATTCTTCCAAATGAACTTCTTGCAATGTTGCACGGTAATGTTGGCCAACGCTTCGGCTTCGATCCACTTGGTGAAGTAATCGATGGCCACGATTACGAACTTCTTTCTTCCTTGGGCGATTGGGAATGCACCTATGATATCCACCCCGAATTTGGCAAACAGGATGACATTCGACACGAGGTGATAGTAGGTCGCCGGTCTACCGGGGTACTTGTAGAATACTTGGCATGTTTTGCATTTCTGAACGTACCTCTCACAGTCCTGGACGATTGTTGGCTAGTAATACCCCAATAAGATGATTTGCTGTGCGAGGGCCCGCGACATTTGATGCGCCGCGCATACACCTTCATGGACTTCGGCTATGACTCGCTCCGCCTCCCGGTTGGTTAGGCGCCTCAGGAGAGGCCCCCCAAACGCCCTCTTGCATAGCTTTCCATCAAGGACTTGGAACCGGGGTGCCCTGAGCTTCACTTTTCTTGCCCGGTCATCTTGTTCTGGCAAGCTCCCATCCATCAAATATTCCATTAGATCGTACATTCAATGGTCATCAGCTCCGATAAAGTTTGACCGGTCAGATTGGCCTTCTGTTATGGGGGCGACTTCCAATTCCTTGATGCTGGCATGGTCCGAGATTTCCACCCGGGCAAGTTTTAAAACATGCTTGGGAGCATACTGCGTCAACTTGGAAAGGAAATCTGCGTCCGCGTTCTCCGCCCGGGATATTTGGGCGATCTTGAATTCTTCGAAACCTTTCAACAGGGCAAGTACCAAGTCTTTGTACTGCGCCATTCGTCCTTATCTTGCTTCCATGTTACCGGTTACTTGCCCAACAATTAGACTGGAGTCAGATGTGATGCTGACCCGGTTGATTTTCAGGGCTTGGGCAAGTCTAAGCCCCCCATCTAGAGCTTCATATTCTGCTTCATTATTCGTTAGCTTAAAGTTGAAGACGATTGCGTGGTAGATCTTGAATCCTTCCGGGGTGGTAAAAACTATACCACCCCCGTACCCTTTAGGACCGGATGCCCCATCTACTGCCATCTCCCACCATTGCTCGGTGGGCTTGTTGACCGGTAGGTCTGGAGATAGACCGGTCATTTCTACCAGGAAATCTACAAGGGCCTGTCCCTTGATCGCTGACCTTGGCCGGTACTCAATATTGATCTGAGTTAACATCATGGCCCATTTCACCATCCCCCCGGAGGATGTTGAATTTCGCAGTACTGCACCTAGTGGTTGGTCAGTCAAGACTTCCACCGGGTGAGCTTGGAAGTAGGATGTTAACTTTTTTGCGGAGATAAAAAGCGCGTAGGCTGTTTTCTCCATCGTTGTGTATCTACTTTCAGCTCCGTTTAGTGTTTTGCTCACATAATAAATGCCGATGTGTTCCTTTTCAGCGGCCGGCTACTGCTCCCTCTACCGGTTATTCCTCCACCGGCCTGTATCCCGGTCATTTCCCTAGGTTGCTGGCCTAACCCATTGGTGGTTCTTCTCCTGGGCCTTTTGCAGGTAATCTTCGCCGAGTTCTCCACTGTCCATCATTTGCTGGATGACTCCCTTAACACTCTTGCATTCGGAAGTGTTATGGGAATCTGACCTTTGGTACGAACAATAGGTGCCCGACCACTATCGCCCTGTTTGACCGGTAGGGTTTTCCGGAGGAATGACCGGTGCTTTCCTTATCTCCTGGCACTCTTCTGTGTTGACCATGCGGACGACCGGGTCATAATGGTTCCTTGACCAGCTGGATCCTGGTGCTTCTTCCTTCTTGATTTGCACCGGTTTGGGCTTTAAGCCATGCTCTGCTTCTTTCTTCGCTCGGAGTTGGGTTTCAGCCTCAGCAAACTCCCATGCAGTGTGATAGGCCTCCTGATACGTGGCCGGGGGTTTCCGACAGAATTCCGTGTATAGTTCCCCGGCACGTAAGCCACTCAAGAGGAGAGATAAGATGGTTTTGTCATCCATCTCTTCCACCTTGTCTACCTCCTCCTTCCACCGGGTGAGGAATTGACTGAGGTTTTCAGATTCCCTCTGCCCGGCTGTACTAAGATAGGTGAATTTCTTCCTCTTAGTACAGTTCTCCTGGAACTTGGCCTTGAATTTTGAGGCCAAGTCACTGAATGAATCAATACTTCCTGGGCGAAGCTTGTTGAACCATTCAGTGGCTCGATTTCGCAAGGTCTGGAAGAAAAGGAGGCACTTTTCTTCGTCTGTAAAACCGTTCATGGTTGCACTCTGATTGAAGGAGTCCAGGTGAATTTCTGGATCATCCTTCCCGGTGAATCTTGGGGCGTCTATCTTGACCTATCGCGGGAAAGGTGTCAGATGGACCCTTGTGGTGAACGGGGACCCTGCGAGGGGCTTGTCCCGGTCATTCTTCTCCCCAACCTTCTTCTCCAGTCTTTCCAATTTTGCCTCCATCTGCTGGACGCGATCATTGGGGATGTTTAACCGGTTAGCCACCGGTACCCTGGGTTGGCTTTCTGCCTCCTCCTCCTGGCGAGAGGCCCTCGTCCTGGCTGGCTCCTGCCGGTTTGACCGGGAGCGTTGGGTGCGGGCAGGCTCGGCCTCCCTCACCTCACTTAACCGGGCAAACGCGCTGACATGGGCAACGCTTTGCCCCAGCCTCAGCTTGGCTGACTTCCTCTGGCCCTCTTCCCTATCCCCCAGCCTTTCGAAGGCGGAGTTTCGGGAAGTTGCAGGGCGTATGGTTTTTCCCTTCTTCTTCTTGTGGGTCCTTGGAATGTCCCACTCATCGTCTCCGCTTTCAACTGAGATGCAGTGACCATCCGGAGTGATTAGCGGATTCGTACCTTGCGGGGGACGCGACGGCCCTGCGGCGTTTAGCGCACCTGCCAAGTTAATGGGGGCCACAGCACTGACTAGCTGCGGCTGGAAAGGTGATGGCTGCGGAATCGGCGTCTGAAACGGAGTCACTGCCATTGGAGCTTGTAGGGGCATGGTTCCCGCGCCTGGAAGAGCGAACGTGAACATACCAGGGATGAAAGGCATCCCCCCATTTTGTTGGCACATAGCCATGACCTGGCCAAAGCCCTGGATGGCTTGTAGGTTGGCTGGGTCATTCATGAACTTGGTCATGCTTGGTGGGAACGTGACCCTTGGTCCAGCGGAAGGGACTGGGGCTGTGAATGGGCTGATCACGACGGGTGTTGGGACCGAGCTTAGTCCCAACGGCAAAATCGGAGTAGAAACGGCTGGCAGGGTAGCAGCTATGGGGATGCTGGTACCTTCAAAGGTGGCTTGCACCTGAGCAGAGGTAGCGTTCATTTGCTGGCTGGAAGATATTTTGAGTGGTGTTTTTGTGGGTGGGTTTGTATTTAGAAGAGAAGAAACCTTAACGGTCCCACGGGTGGTGCCAAAAATGAAGGTGTAAATTACTTGACCAGTCAAACTATACTAGACCGGGTCTAAAATAGTTGGCTTGATTCAGTAAAGTAAAGAAAGTAAAAACACTCAAAATGACCGGTAGGACTTTAGGTGGAACACCTGTAGCCCAAATGATATTAAAACAGGGAATGCACGGGTGCTTTTACAAGGGAGTTTAGAGAGAATGAATTCGGATCCCTACTTCTGAGAGTTTACAGCAGTATATATACTAGGTTTGGGGGGACAGGACCACGTGCGCCCACGTGGGGCATGCTGCTGGCGTGATGTGAGGTGACTGGCTTCGTCCTCGAGCTGCCCTGTCACCTTGTGAGATGGATTATTCCCCTTGTCAAGTAGTGCCTTGGATGGATTCTTCAAGCATCTCCAGCAATCCTCGACTGACATGGGTCACTACAGTCCAAACCCTTTTAGATTCTCTTCTGCCGACGCTTTCTAACCTCAGAAACTACACCGGGTAATTTCTGAGGGATGAGTTCATCGAAATTAGGGAATGAACAGAGCGACAAAGTAGTTTGACCGGTATACTTTTTCCCGAAGTACACCGGTCAAATTCGGACCGATCAAATACCCACTTGCTGACGATTAAAGTCTCCCTTTCCAGAATTTTCAAGATTGACCNGATTCTTCAAGCATCTCCAGCAATCCTCGACTGACATGGGTCACTACAGTCCAAACCCTTTTAGATTCTCTTCTGCCGACGCTTTCTAACCTCAGAAACTACACCGGGTAATTTCTGAGGGATGAGTTCATCGAAATTAGGGAATGAACAGAGCGACAAAGTAGTTTGACCGGTATACTTTTTCCCGAAGTACACCGGTCAAATTCGGACCGATCAAATACCCACTTGCTGACGATTAAAGTCTCCCTTTCCAGAATTTTCAAGATTGACCGGTCAACTATTTGGCCTTCTCCTTTGACCGGTCATGGGTGGAATACACCCATCAACAAGGATGAATGGAGCCATGTAGTAGTTTGACCGGTATACTTTTCTGAAGTATACCGGTCATCTTTTGACTGATTTGAGTGCCCTCTGCTGATGATTAAAGTCCCTCTCCTTAACTTTCAAGATTGACCGGTCAACTATTTAGTCTCTTCCTTTGACCGGTTATGGGTGGAATACACCCATCAAATGGTAATAGTTGGAGTGGTGCACAGTACATATTACACACTCCCTCCGTTCTTAAAAACACTTCCTCTTTCATTTTTTCCACTTCCAACAAAACACTTCCCCTTTCTATTAAAAAACCACTTTTACCCTTACTTTTTCATACCCTACCTATCACATCATATTTTTTCTCTAATAATCTATCCATCACATATTACTTTTACCCATCACATCAGGGGCAAAATTGGAAATCAACTATAATTTAACACTTCCTTATTTTTGTTGGATTTAGATAAGGAAAAACACTGCGAAGCAGTGTTTAAACGAAGAACTCGATAGAATAACGAATCGCGCACGAAACGCTTTCAGATCAAAGTTATTTCGGGGTATACGAAATACTTCAATCGGATAAGACATTAATCAAGAACAAGCAATCGAAAATCTGTCCCCAATCCATAATTGAGACATAATTCTTAACCGAATCATTGATGAGTGGAAAAATCTGACCCTCTGATTTGTTTTGGTCCTTGGTTCCTTGACCAGAACCATTCTTACTTGTATCCTTGTCCCGCTTATTCTTGATTAACGTCTTATCCGATTGAAGTATTTCGTATACCCCGAAATAACTTTGATCTGAAAGCGTTTCGTACGCGATTCGTTATTCTATCGAGTTCTTCATTTAAACACTGCTTCGCAGTGTTCTCCCTTATCTAAATCCAACAATATTTGCCCCCAAATCAAATGGGAAGGGTTTTTCCAAACGGAGGGAGTATTATAATGCATAATCGTTAGTTGTAATCAAAATGAAATTATGATGGATCTTATTCATATTCATATGCATCTTTGTAGTATACATAAACATCTTGTTTAGCTTCACCGTTATCTCTATCTTTTTCCTCATTTCATCTTTATATGTAAACCTACATCACACCCAACTTGGGCTATGAAAACAATTAAGAACCTTATGTAGTATCATTCTTCACATACAATTAATTTTTAATGAAATTGTATAACATTATCATGTGCCAATGCACCATAAATTTTTACGTGGCCACTTCGCACCCAAGAATGTGGTGTTAACATAATGATAATGCACTCGAAGGGAACAAGCTATTCCTAACATGATGCATATATGGTCATTGACATAACATACATTCATTAAAATAAAATTCATCTCCAAAAAAACCACATACTCTCGTGCACGGGAACAAAACAGAAAGCAGAACCTAAAAAGAAATCGAAACAAACCACACGTTCATATTTGTATGATTTTTTTAATAATAAGACTCTTTGTTTCTTTACATGTAGTTCAATTACAATTATATTTAAAATCATTTTAGAGTTTTTTTTTCATCAGTGCCTATGCGAGATTCGAACCCTCATCCATATATGATTGCATACTGCTCTACCATTTGAGCTAATAGTCAATTGATTGATTTTTGTAAAAATTGTGCAATATATGATCCCAAGGAATGTACATAAAAATCAATAAGTTAAAATCAATAAGTTATTCATATCCTAAAACACTACTTCACTTGAAATTCTCAAAAATAGTTTAAAAAATATGCATACACTAGTGTTAATCCTGTGCTTCCCATGGGCTCGTATATATTCTTAATTTTTGATATTCTATTAATAAAGTTTTTTTAGTTTAGTTATTCCATTAAATTATAATATGTGTTGCATAATTTTTTTAAAATATAATTTTATTTTTAATTTTAATGAAGATGTATTAATTTTTTTTGTTTTTTTGCTTGAATGGAATTATTTAACACAACCATTTGTGGCGTGACAAACGTTGTACAAAACACGTGTGACCTTATTCAATCTTTGAAACACATAAAACTTTATTTCTAAAAATAAAATAAATACAAATAATTTATTTTTCTTAAAAATTGTGTATGGAAAAATTAATGCAAACGTACAAAAAATTAATATGAGATATATATTTTAAATTAAGGTTTAGGTGTATTAAAATTTATAGGATAAAGTAAATGGTGAATTGTTTAAAAGTTTATCAATAGTTTTATTTTTAAAAAATATAAAATAACTTTTTTGCATTTGAAAGTACAGAGTATGCTAAAATTGTGATAATTTTTTTTTTTTTTGCATTTGAAAGTACGGAATATGGTAAAAAATATAAAATAACTTTTTTGCATTTGAAAGTACGGAGTATTTTACAATAGTGAAAATGTAAAAATAATTATTATTATTTTAGTGAAAAAGCAAAAGGTTAGAAGGTGAAAAGTTTATAAACTGTAATATAATATGTTTATTTAATATAAAATTTAATGCGCACGCGTGGCATAAAATGTAATGCCCCAAAATATACCCTAGAATTATTAATGAATAATTATTCGATTAATCAAATTTGTTTTGATTAAAATAAATTGTTATTGGGCTTTGGGCCGAAATAAAATGTGTTTTGATATCCAATATCACAATCAGGATAAATCTCATAGAGATAAATCCAATATGTTGACTATTTGTGTGGTCTTGATTGGGAACCTGAGTACAGATCCAAATTAAGCATAAATAAAAGATTGTTTTTTATGTGAACTTTGAAGTGATTTACTGAAATAAATCATGAGAACAAATGATATGAATTAGATGTGAGAACTTTTTGAATAAATGTCAATTAAATCAATTTTGACGCTGTCAAAGTCAACCACCCAAAAATATGATGTCAGAAAAAGTATTATAAATAAATATAAAAATTATATCGTTAAATGGATCTCGACTTTCTGATCGCAACAATGCAAACAGAATTCAATTCAGAGAAAGTTGGACCACAAAGTGTTGGAACAAAATTGGTCCTAATCAGGGGAGACGTGTACAAACGGCGCCTCCTCCTCCACTACAAAGATACGCCGATTGGAATTATATAGCAGGCTTGGAAGCTTTCCCCATCTCCTTCCTATATAAGACTACCAAAGCTTAACCATTTCTCCACAATTTCTCAAAATATATCTTCCTATTATGTTGCTCTAAGTGAGGAGAACGTAGTGGTGCTGTCAATTTGGTGAGAGGTCGCCGGAGTTGGGAGTATTCGTCCCTGGAAGTTTCGTCGGAAAATCTCCAAAATCTTCGTTAAGTTTCGAGGTAAGCCCGTAGATATATCTAGTGATTAGAATGTTCGTATAGATCGTTTCGACGTTCATAAACGATCGTTTTGTTGAGTTTTGTGTTTGACATCTTAGAAAAACCAAGAATCATAAATCTCGAAATTGTTGTTAAAACTACGAACTAATGATACCCAAATGATCTATGAAGATTGGAGAACATTTTTGTACAATTTGATTGATGTTTGGTGACTAAAAAATGAAATTTCCGAAAATGGACCCGAGGAAGAAGACGATGAGCCGTGTACGGTAACACACCACTGCCGGTACGGTAGCTAGGTACTATCCAAATGGTACCCACCTACCGCCGGAACGGTAGAATGCCACCGTCAACAATGAAGTCCTCTGGCAGTACCTGTCAAACGGCGGTACCTGTTAGAATTTTTGGCATTTTTAATAGGCATTAAATGGACCAACTTGGGTATATTTGTCAATAGGTCCACTAACGGTTTAACCGTTAATTAATGGACGTGTTTTCTCTTAAATGAGATAAATGTCTGACAAATATTACGCCAAAAATGGTAGAGGGTGAATGAGAAATTGATTCTCAGAGTTAACCCGTTAATAAAAGAATATGGTAAGGATTGCAATTTTTTGCAATTTTACTGAACCAATCTTCTTTTATTAATTTTACGTATTGTTTAAAATTAGTCCATTTTTACGGAGTTAACTGGCCATTAATCTCCAATTATTCAGGGACAAATTTTAAACAGAGCGTAGCGTAACGGACGTGTTAATGGCTAATTAATCACCATTAACATGGTATTAAGTGTGCCACAAATGTCATGGATTAATGGTGTAGGAGTTACATTTTTTAATTGGCTTGGTTATAAAATCAAAGGCTCTCTCCATTCTCTTGAGTGGTGGTTGTTTCATACGTGAGGAAGGAAAAAGAAAGGAAAAGTACTTCCTTGTTTTTTTTTAGAGAAAGCTCTTGATTTTCCGACCAAATTTTCCGGCCATCTCCCTTAAAGTTTTTGGTCGTCAACGTTCCTACGTTGTTCTTGTTTGTTGGTGTGTGATTGGTCCGTACAATCTCCACACACGATAGCGGTTTTATCCTGGGAGGAGAGTGCCCACGTTTTTCCGGTAAGATAGGCGGGCACTACTACCTTAAGGACAGCTCCGGCGACTCCACTGTCCTTCACGGTTACATTTTTTGTACGGATTACAACGGGCGGGGAAGAGGAACGGACCCGGAAAATAAAAATAAATAAAATTCTGAATTTATAACTTATTCAGAATATTACAAGATAAACAGAATTGAAAATAAATTTCAATATCTTCAAGCAGCCTTGTTGTACGAGGACATTATGCACTGGATAGCGAGGACATTACGCACTAGACAGCAAGGACATTATGTCCTAAGGCAGAATGCAGCGAGGTCTTTATGAAGTAAACCTGCAAAATAAAACACCGTGAAGGACAGTGGAGTCGCCGGAGCTGTCCTTAAGGTAGTAGTGCCCGCCTACCGTACCGGAAAAACGTGGGCACTCTCCTCCCAGAATAAAACCGCTATCGTGTGTGGAGATTGTACGGACCAACCACACACCAACGAACAAGAACAACATAGGAACGTTGACGACCAAAAACTTTAAGGGAGATGGCCGGAAAATTTGGCCGGAAAATCAAGAGCTTTCTCTAAAAAAACAAGGAAGTACTTTTCCTTTCTTTTTCCTTCCTCACGTATGAAACAACCACCACTCACGAGAATGGAGAGAGCCTTTGATTTTATAACCAAGCCAATTAAAAAATGTAACTCCTACACCATTAATCCATGGCATTTGTGGCACACTTAATACCATGTTAATGGTGATTAATTAGCCATTAACACGTCCGTTACGGTACGCTCCGTTTAAAATTTGTCCCTGAATAATTGGAGATTAATGGCCAGTTAACTCCTTAAAAATGGACTAATTTTAAACAATACGTAAAATTAATAAAAGAAGATTGGTTCAGTAAAATTGCAAAAAATTGCAATGCTTACCATATTCTTTTATTAACGGGTTAACTCTGAGAATCAATTTCTCATTCACCCTCTACCATTTTTGGCGTAATATTTGTCA
>OOIL02001465.1:474209-489497 GCA_900332095.2 Cuscuta campestris | reverse complement strand
CGGTTGGCTAGGCCGTGGTTAAGCCAAAAACCATGGGTTCTTGACTAACCATCCACCCAGCGATGGGAAGATCTTCCCATCGATGGGTAAGCGGTCCCTTAGCCAAACTAATTTCCAGAACCATGCCAAACAGCGATGGGAAGTTCTACCCATCGCTGTTAAAGCCTTTGTGCAAAATTACCACAAGGCAGAACGACCTTGCCCAGCGATGGGAAGCCTATCCCATCGATGGGAACCCAGCGATGGTAAGGGTATAACATCGATGGGAAGGCATGACCGTTGGTGGTCATTAAAGGTTGATTCTTTCCTTGTTTGGAAGTCAACCTCCCACCCAGCGATGGGAAGCTTGTACCCATCGATGGGTAGGTGACCGTTGACTTCAAAACTGAAGAAAAATTGGCTTACCAGCGATGGTTGAGTCTAAACATCGATGGGAAGCCAATATTCTGCAGATCCCAAATCTTTTCAATCCCATAAATCAAGCCAATCACCCCTTTAATGCATTGGTCCGTTGGAGCCTTCTTTGGCACTATAAAAAGGGGTGTTTGGGTCTGCTTTACACATCAATTCACTTCACATTACACATATTATCATTGCATCCAAATCACATTGTTTTCCATAGCTTTCTAGAGCCAATTTGTGTGAAGTTTGAGTTGTTCTTGAGCGTATATATTTTACTCATATCCACTCTTAAGGAGAGTCTTGTTCTTGAGTGTCTTAGTGTTGTATACACGTTAAGGGAAGCTTGTTTCCCTTGGTTGTACGAAGGAAAGGTATTTTCCTTCGGGTTGAAGTCTTGGAGTGCGGTATCTTTGAGCAAGGTTGTTGAGGCTCGTGGGACTCGAGTTCTCAGGTTGTAACAGTTTGTTAAGCACCCGTAAGCTTAACGGAAGTAGTGTAGCTCGAGAGAGTCTCTCGGGAGACTAGATTAGCCACACGTTGTGGTGAACCAGTATAAATCTTGGTGTGCTCCCTTTACGCTTTCTACGCTCTTTACTTTTCACTTTCTTGATTTTTTTATTCCTGCGATTTCTGCGATCAAACGCTATTCACCCCCCCTCTAGCGTTGGTCTTTTATTCTAACACTCGAGAGATTATAAGCTCTGCAAAAAAAAAAGATTTATTTGTTTCTATGCAGTACTCAATTAAAGAGTTTTGTTTTCATATAATGCATTTCAGATGGATTGATAGGTTTAAAAACTTTCTTTATATTCAAGTAACTTGATTCCACAATATTCACATTCGGTCAAATAAATTTCATTCAACAGGAGTTCCTATTGTTTTTTTAAAACAATTTGTGGGTGACTCATGATACTTGGACGAACAACATTCTTAGCATATTCCCAAATCCTAACATAGCAACCTCTTTAATATCTTCAATAAGTTATTTATCATCGGTTAATAACCTCAATGCTTCACATGCTTCTATGAATGCGTTATGTAGAACATTGTTTACTCTTCTCAAGCTCTTATAACTTATACATCCTCGCTGGACAGTTGATACTATTCTCAAGTTGTATAACTCTCTGGTTTCTGGAAGCACATATTGTAGCCTGCCTATTGATGGTGGTTTCTGGAAGCACATATTGTAGCCTCCCTATTGACGGTCTTTGTTGCATCGGACCATTTCCGCACTTTGTGGTTGTACACAAAAAGATCTAGAAATTCTGGAAATTCTTTGCACACGTCAAATTTTATCCCGCATCATACTGTGTATTGAAAATCATCCAAGCTTCAAACATTGAAGCTTTGTCATATTTTTTCGACAACATCTTTTAGATTTTGTTGATCTCTAAAGGTTGCAAATTTTAGCCCTGGGAGATGGGAATTCAACATTGAGTGTGTCTACCATATTAATTTACGTAGTACATAATTTATACATATAGTTAGTGATGGATACCCGGGAATGGGGGTATCCAGTCCAGCAGGAAGACGGCCCAGCCCAACTTCGCCAAGGCCCACTTGGCGGGACCAAGGCAAAGGACCAGTGAAGAGCGCCTCGGCAGTACTGCGCACTCGGCCCCAGCAGGGTCGGTCATCCTCGAAGCAACCAAGGCCGGCCTTCCGTCCATAGGTTTCCGAAGACAGGTCAGGCGCTCGGCCTCGGCCCTGAGCAGCGACAGACCGGACCTAGACAAGGGAGCTGACTGAAGTCAGGATCAAGGGGCCCACGATTAGACTCCTGCCATGCCTCTGGCAGAGTTGCTATAGCCACCCTACTTGTAACCTACTTTGTGTGGCAATCTTAGGGTTAATTATGTGGTTGGACGGCGCTAGTGAACAACCCAATCTTAGTGGGCACGGACTGTTGGATTACAGACCAACGGTCGGAACCCTAGCTGTAACTTGTATATAAACCTCTTCCCTTCTAAGGGAAGGGGACGGACGTTCTAAGTGATATTCTTACTAGCACAATACTATCCTCTGTTTTACTTGACCCATACCTTGTGCACTCGACTTAGTTCGATACTCATCCGCCTAGTTACCTAGGCCCCCGGATTCCATAACCCAACATTGATGCTCTCATTGAGAGTGTCGAACACATCAAGCGTGCTCCAAAGAAGATGGTTGCGTCAAGGAGAGTGACTAGGTCATCGACCGCCAATGTCGGTGGTGGTCTCAGGATGACCGTTACGGCGCCGACTGGCGCAGGTCCCGATGAGTTGGACATCAGCCTCAATGACGTCGCCAGCCAAAACACCACTGATCTGCGTCATCGCATTCCCAGACGGTGAACGACGAACGCTGGGGGGTCTCAGGCGCCAACACAGCAGGTGCCCACCCAGGGCGCCGACGTTCTAACTCAGCCTTCTCCCAACGAGCTTGTGTGTGGGGGAGGCATGGTGTCCCAGTGATTTCAACTCACCATTTTTCCAGTTCGGGGAAACCTCTGATGCGAGGACCCCAGGTCCAGACCCTAGCGGTTTCTGGGCCGCGATGAGGGCGATGATGCTCAATCAGCCCATGACCGGTTTCCACATGCCGGTCACGATGCCGCAGCCAACGTTCCTGTCTGACGGACGTCGTGAGGTCCAGCAGAACATGGTGGAAAGTGCGGAACTTTTCGCGCAACACCTGAAGAATCTAATGGCAGACTCCCGCCTGAATCCTTCGCCTGGGGGACCCGAGAACAGGGAGTTGAGCCGGTCCCAGCAACGGGACAAGGGCAAGGGCCCGGAGCGCAGGGCCAACAAGAAGCAAGCTAGCCGTCGAGACAAGGAGACGGCGAGCAAACGTTGTGAACCCCTGAAGGAAGGACAAGGTGAGAGTGAGTCGTACGCATCTGTGTTCAGCCGGATGCGAGTGCCGGTCACGGAACGGCTGTATGGCCGACGGAATACCTTCCTGCAAAACGAAGCGGGGAAGATCGGGATGCCCTGCGAGGAACAGTGTGACCGACACAGAGAGGTCCATCCGGAAAGGCCAAATTCCTGGGTCGAGCAACCCGTCCAACATCCGGTTCTGAGAGCGCCGCAAAGGACGCCCATCGCGATGGACGTGGGCATGGGCAGATCTGGGGACCAACGCATCGATCTTCTCTTGCAAAGGCTGGATGCCTTAGAGAAAAGGAGCGGGCCGGGGCAGAACCCACATTCAGACTCCGTTCTCCTTTTTCGGAAGGGATCTTAAGGGCGTCACTGCCGAGCAGCTTCCAGATGCCCCCAATACCAAGGTATGACGGAACTACTAACCCACATGAACATTTCAACCGGTACCAAACCCTCGTGAACGTGGTGACGTTCTCCGAGGAGGTCGTTTCCCGCCACTCTCGACGGGCTGGCGTCTGAGTGGTTCAATGAACTGCCTGAAGGGAAGATCGATTCATGGGAGGATTTGGCGCGAAGATTCCTGGTGCACTTCGCCGGCAACAGGAAGAAGAAACTGCATTTTTCACACCTCTTGTCGGTCAGACAGCGACCCGACGAGCCGCTGAGGGAATTCCTAGGAAGGTGGAAGCTGGAGACCACCAGAGTTTACGGAGCAGATGACAAAACCAGATTATCCACCTTTCATTTGGTCTTGCGATCGGGGGACTTCTCCAAGCGTCTGGCCTTGGAGAAGCCGAGAGAGTATTCCATCGCGATGGCCATGGCGGAGGATGAAGCCGAAGCAGAGGAGCTGGAGACAAACAAGAAGAAGGAAGAAGCAGGGAGACTTGGTTCCAGCGTAACGGCGGTGAAGCCTACGCCGAGGAAGGTCACCATTGATGAACGGCCACATTTGCCAGTCGGACACCGCTTCCGTAAGGGCAAAGACCCGCGCGACCGACGATCGCACGGAAAGGATATATATGAAGAAGGGGGTGAGGACAGGAGGCTATATCCCCCCTAGAGGCCCCAAGTTGTTGTTTCCCGATGAGCTTACGCCACTTACACATCCCGTAAGCGCCATCCTGGATTTCGCCGAGCATCAGGGCTTGGTGGAGTATGACCCGCGATTCCCTCCGATTTGCACCGTCGGTGAGGGTCCTTACTGCAGGTTTCACAGAGCAGCTGGTCATGACACGGACGCGTGTAAGGTTCTCAAGAGGGAGATCGAGAACCTGATCCAGGTGGGATATTTGCGGCAGTTTGGGATATTTGGGACATGTGGCGCAAGGACGACGGAAAGAAGAGCGGAGACAACCGGGGGAGGAAACCGGCGGGAACTCAACAGAAGAAGAGGAAGGAGATAGGCCTGCCGAGCGACAAGGAAGAAGAAGACAACCCTAGACAGAAGAGGATCGAAGAGAGCCGGATGATCTATGGTGGCAACACTGGAGGGGACAGTACTGAACAAAGGAAGAAGTGGGTGCACTCGGCCTACGTCGGAGACGTTCGCAGTGCGCCTGGACCGTCGAAGGTCGCGAAGACAGAGCCCCTCTTGTTTGGTCCAAAGGACCTGCCTGAGATCCCATCACCCCACAGAGACGCCTTGGTCGTCAGGTGCGAGATCAACGAGGTAGTAATCCATCAATCCTATGTTGATAATGGGAGCTCGATCAACATCATGTATGTAAAGACATTTGAGGAGCTGGAGTTAAAGAAGGAACTCCTGAAGAGAGTAAGGACCCCCTTGTCCGGATTCACAGGAGACATCATCGATTCAGAGGGACTGATCGAGGTGATGGTCACCTTCGGCGATGGAGAGCACAAGAAGACCATTCCGGTCGAATTCATGGTAGTGCGACTCCTTGGGTCCCACAATCTGATTTTGGGTCAACCTGCACTGGAAGATCTCGATTCCGTAACATCGGTGAAGTATCTAAGCATGAAATTCCCTACCGATTCGGGAATAGGAGTGTGCAGAGGAAACCAAAAACTCGCCCGACTCTACTACCAGAAGCAGACAAAGAAGATGGACGCCCAAGATCTCAGAGTGGACAGTATTGCCACGGCACTTTTGAAGGAGGAAGAAAGCCGTCCTCGAGCTGAGCCAGCTGAGGAGACAGAAGATGTGGTGATAATGGAGGAGCAGCAGGAGAAAAAGATCAAGCTCGGTACTAACATCAGTGCCGAGCTTCGGTCCAAGATCATACAGGTACTCAGGGAGAACTTTGTGGTGTTTGCATGGAGTGTCGAGGATATGCCGGGAGTCAGCAGATCCCTGATCACCCACCGCCTCGCGGTCGGATCGGACGCGGAGCCTATAAAGCAAAGAAGGCAACACTTGAGCAAAGACCGGAGGGATTTCGTGAAGAAGGAGGTGGACATGCTCCAAGCAGCAGGGCATGTCAAGGAGATCAAATACCCCACCTGGCTGGCCAACGTCGTGCTGGCACCAAAGGGGCAGACGTTCAGGATGTGTGTGGATTACACTGATCTGAACCGAGCTTGTTCTATGGACCCCTTCCCTTTGCCCTACATTGATCAAATGATCGACGAAACAGCCGGGTGCGAGGTCATGTCTTTCATGGATGCATTCAGAGGATACCACCAAGTGTTCATGCACGACGAAGATGCCGAGAAGACGGTATTCCTCAACCCGGAGGGGGTGTACTGCTATTTGGTGATGGCATTTGGGCTGAAGAACAGCGGAGCCACGTATACAAGGATGGTGAGCCGAGTGTTCCACTCGGTCTTGGGAAAGACGATGGCAGCATATGTGGACGACATGATCGTCAAGAGCAAGCAGTCTTCCGACCATGCGGAGGACTTATCCCAGGTTTTTTCTATTATGCGCAAGTTCAATTTACGTCTTAACCCCAAAAAATGTACTTTTGGTGTAGAAGGTGGCAAGTTCTTAGGTTATCTCGTGAGCCGACGAGGTATTGAGCCCAACCCCGAGAAGGTCAAAGCGATCCTAGATATGGAGGCCCCCCGCTCCATAAAAGAAGTACAGCGCCTGATGGGAAAGATGGCCGCACTCGGCCGATTTTTATCAAAATCCGCCGAGAAAAGTATCCCTTTCTTCGGCACACTGAAGAAGGTTCCACAATTCCAGTGGACACCCGAGTGCCAGGCGGCATTCGAAGAGCTGAAGAAGTATTTATTAACTCCGCAGGTGCTAGCAAAACCGATCAAGGGCGAGAAGCTGTACCATTACTTGGGCGTCAGCCTTGGATCCATAAGTTCCGTTTTGTTACGGGAGGAAGGGGATGCTCAGCGCCCCATCTATTATGTTAGCAGAACTTTGAGGGATGCCGAGCTCAGATACTCGGTGGTGGAAAAAACAATCTTGGCCGTCGTCAACACGGTCAAGAAGCTGAACCATTACTTCCAAGCCCACGAGGTGGAAGTGAGGAGTCATCAGCCTCTGAGCATCATCATCAGGAATCCTACAGCCTCTAACAGGGTCATCAAGTGGTCTGTCTATCTGAGTCAGTATCAGATAGAGATGAAGCCGAGGGCAGCAATCAAAGCCCAGGCCTTGGTCGATTTCATGGTGGAATGTACGGCACGTGACAACAACCCCATACCAATGGTGGAGCAGGGAGAGTGGTGGACTTTGTCTACTGATGGATCATCAGCTGCAAAGGCTTGCGGTGGGGGCGTGGTAATCCAATCACCTGAAGGATTCCGCTCCTATCATGCAGTAAAATTCCAATTCAAAGTGTCCAATAACGAAGCCGAGTATGAAGCATTATTGAGCGGCCTGAGGCTCATCCTCAACCTAAAGGCCGAGTACGTCAGGATCAGGTGCGATTCGCGCCTGGTCGTCAGTCAAATAAAAGGGGAGTTCGACACCAAGGAGGAACGAATGCGTCTATACAAGGAGGCGGCCTTGGAATTGCTCAAAATCCTTAAAGGATACGAGCTCGTGCAGATCCCGAGGGCGGAAAACACCGAGGCCGACGTCCTCTCCAAACTAAGCAACGACAGCCCCGAGCACATCTCCAAGATGGCTCACATTGAAGACCTGGGGTCTCCAAGAATTCATGTGCAACTCGTCTTTGTTGTCACCGAGGAAGTCAGTGGCTGGATCGCGGAGTTGATCCGGTATAAGAAGGATGGAATCCTCCCCGACGACGAGACGACGGCCCGTTTGATCAAACGGAGGGCACCGACATATGTCGTTGAGAATGGCCGGCTATACAAGAGATCATACAACGGCACATTGCTGAGGTGTGTTGACGAAGCCAGAGCGGGGCAGATCATGGAAGAGGTCCACGAAGGAGTATGCGCGGCACATCAAGGTCCTTTTTCCATGGCCAGACGCATTGTCCTACAGGGATACTTCTGGCCGACCATGGTGAAGGACTGTGCCAAGCGCGCCAAGCGTTGCAAAGTGTGCCAAATATTCCAGAACATTCCGGGAAGACCGGGAACCAGCTATCATCCCATCAGCTCGTCGATCCCTTTTGCTCATTGGGGGATAGACCTGATAAGACTAATGCCGAGGGCACCTGGTAACTTCCGTTGGATCATTGTGGCCATCGATTATTTCACAAAGTGGATTGAGGCCGAGCCCTTGGTGGGAGGAACCTCGGAACAGTGCTCAAAGTTTGTGAACAACAACATACTCTGCCGGTATGGTGTCCCAAAGCAGATCACTACAGACAACGGAACCCAATTCGAAGCTGGAGATTTCAATGAACTTTTGGGAGACTGGAAGATAAGGCACACCTACAGCTCCGTGGCTTACCCGCAAGGGAACGGCCAAGTCGAAAACGCCAATCGAACAATCATGGACGGGATCAAGAAGAGGCTTGAATCCTACAAGGGAGCGTGGGTAGACCAACTCCCCAACGTGCTGTGAGCATACCGTACCACTCCGAGGAGGGCGACTGGAGAAACACCGTTTTCCATGTGCTACGGCCTGGAAGCGAGAGCACCCTCGGAGGTGTTCATTCCAACATGGAGGGAGGAGAACTATGAAGCCAAGGAGAACGAGGAAACCATGGCGGCCGATCTCAATTTCGTTGAAGAACGCCGAGAACAAGCTTTCCTCAGAGCACAGAACTACCGAAGGCAAGTCAAAGAATATTACGACCCCAAGGTCAGAGCTAGGGAATTCCGAGTAGGGGACTTGGTACTCAGGAAAAGGGAATCCAGTCAGCCTACAGAAGGGGGAAAGTTTGCCAAAAGCTACGAAGGACCATACAGGGTCACAGCTGTGCTCAGGCCAGGCACCTACAAGCTCTCCACGCTTAAAGGTCGCGAACTCAGCAGGCACTGGAACACGCACAATCTTATTTCTTTCTACATGTAAGGCACTGAGAACCGTAACCTGTCGGCCTCAGTGGCTAAAAAAAAGATTTTCTACTTAATGAAATACTCGGTTCCACGCAAATTCTGTTTTTTGCTTTACGCAGTTTATAAACGCTGCTTAGCGCTATCATCTCCCATGCCACGATTTTTTGGCCTCACGCGGTCTTTCGCTTTACGCGAACTAAGTCCCTTTGTGCTCCCACACACATCACAACAAAATTTTAACCGTCTCGCCACTCGGCAATGCCTGTTACCGAGTGTCCCTTCAGGGGGGAGCCCATCCGCACGGCTTAACCCGGGGAATCGGCGCTCTGAACGAGACGAAGGACAAGATCCGAATGGGCACAACTTGTTAATAGCACAAAGGGCAGCGTAAGGTCCTGCTTAGGACAAAAAACTTGCAATCCTGCTTAGGATGTCTTCCACGACCCCTAGTCTTGCTGAGGACACACCTTTCGCCGCCCTGCTGAGGGTGTGAGCGCAAAAGAACCCTTTGGGGTGCAAAAAAAAGAGGCAAGAGAAAGAAAACAGAGCACGCAGGCAATTTTATTACACGAAATTCGCCCAAGGCGGCAGTACATCATTATTCTAGCACAAGAACGCGAAGCGTTATTTCCCGAATGATCAAAATACACATTTATTTCTTCAGAAAATGAAGAATCTACAGAGGAAGCGTCATGATCGGCCACAAACTGCGCCTTGAGGTTGGCGCTGATCGTTTTCTTTCGGTGAGCACGGCGAAAGCCTTTGAGATAGGCGCGCACGTTCGTGCCCACCTTGTGCACCAAACGGCCAGACTTCTGAGAAACCTCCATCGCGGCGGGTTCCCGGCAGAAAGGACTCTGGACAGAATCCTCACTCAAAGAAGATAGATCGGGATCGGCACATTTCCCCACCGCAGTCGGAGCAGTGGCGAAGCTGGGCAAGGACGAATCTGCCATAAGAAAAGAACAGGGTGGAGTAGCCCGAATGAAGGACGTTCCCTCTTCAAGAGAAGGAGTACCAGGGCTTAACGCCATATTGCAAAAGAGAGACACAAACAAAGAAAGGAACAATGCATCATATTTATAATCAACGCAGGGCACTTATTACAAAGGCATTCATTGCACACAGAGTCAAACTCCATTACAAAGGTATTCTCAAAAGCTACAACATTTATTACAAGCCCTACACGATACGGTTGCAACACCGGCGACATTTATTACACGACGGAACTGAGAAAGGGAAAGAACACAAAACGCTCTACATCCCAATGGACCTCCTTTTTCCCTGGTTTTAAAATCCATTGGGAGGTAGAGGCACCCCGTCCTAAGGCGCAATAGACTTCAAGACCAACAAAGCCCGGGCGCCGACGGACGTGGATGGCCCCCCAATTCTGCAAACCTCCATGGGAAGATACACAGGGGAGGGCCATAATAGGGAAACTTAGGAAGAGCCGACAGACTCTTCCGGGTGATTGTCACCCACGGGGATGGCATCAGCAGCCGGCTGAGCAGGCTCAACCAGAGACGCTGCCTGTTGGGGAACTCCGTGAAGATAATTCACGAGTCTTCGGAGACATTTAATCCGCTTTTCCAGCTTCTTTGCACGATACCACCTAGAGCTTGTACGAGATTCGGCATCCTCCGGCGGAGGAGGAGGACGGCGGCGGATGGTCTTCTGCTGGGAAGGCAGAGGACCGATCTCCCTTGAATTATTGGAAGCCATGGAAAGATTAACACAAGGGATGAAGAGATGGACTTCATGATGCAAGAAGGCCAATTTATAGGCCCATGAGCGAAGGGTTAAGGGAGTTAAACGGTCGCAGTGGTTGGAAGTGGAACTGTGCACAGTGACACGTGTTTAGCACAATGCGACGGTCCAGTGGTTAGGTCTGTTTGCGTGGGGAAGCCAAAGAGTCAGTTTCTCAAAAGGCGCAATTCAAATTTATTCAAATAAACAATGTTAGAAGTCTACTCAACTATTCACGCATGCAGCGAAACAGTAATAAAATCTTTATTACAGTGAAGAATAAAATTGCAAGCATTACAAGAAAAACGTTAAGGAAGGGCATTTGAGGGTTGTTCGTCGCCGACATCATCGGCACCCGTGTCCTCGCGCTCGGGCGTCCCAAGGTAGTCTGGGTTCTCCCCGAGCTCGGCGTTCAAGTTGGTATCATGCATCTCTGGAATGTCGACCCCGGGCGGAGGGAAGGACGGATCTACTCTTCGGGTCCGGCAAAGGACGAGCTGAATCCCGTGATAGACGCCGCTCTCGAACCACTTCGTCTCTTCCACCCCCATCTTTTCAGTACCGGCCTCGGTCCCGAGCCAGTCTTCGTAATAAGCAGCCATTTTCTCCATGCAGGCTTCTTTGAAGGACGGGGACTGGATGAAGTCGAAGATGGCGCGCTCTTTCTCAGCAACAGCTTGATCCCTCTCAGCCAGGGACCGATCTCGTTCAGCCTCTAAAGATTGCCGCGAGGAGACAGCCTCGGCCAGTTCAACGTCCAGCTCTGATACTCAGCCCTCAGATTGGCGCAGCCGCCCCTCGAGTTCGGCCATTGAAGCCGTCAGTTGGGAGGCTGATTCCTCCGCCTCCTTCAGAAGGCTCTGCAGCCGAGCCACCTCCTCGGACTTCGCCACGGCCTGCATTTCGAGCTCGACAGCCTGTTCATGCTCGGTTTCCGCCAGCTTCCTTAGGCGAGACAGCTCCGTTTCCACCGAGGCCAAGAAGTTCACGGAAGAGGAGAACTCGGCCCCGGCTCGG
The DNA here is from genome assembly GCA_900332095.2 of Cuscuta campestris. NCBI lineage: Eukaryota > Viridiplantae > Streptophyta > Magnoliopsida > Solanales > Convolvulaceae > Cuscuta > Cuscuta campestris. The sequence goes on along the minus strand of OOIL02001465.1, from coordinate 478,119 downwards.
CGCTCGCTGATCAAGCTCAGCTTCGCCGACACCTTTGAAAAATCGAGTCAGTTATTTGCACAAATAATGAGAGTTAGGACGTCAGGAATCTAACCTTTTTGTGGAAGCTGTCCATAAGCCCTTGCAAGGACAAAAGAATCTCGTCCTCATCTTTGAGCGCCGCGGACACGGCCTCCTCGTCCTCGACCTAGATGAGCTTCCTCTTTCTCTGGCTCCGGGTCGGAATCACTTCCCGATTCGGGGCCGAGGCAACAGATCCAGTTGCGTCCGCGGTTGAAGGTCCTTGTTGAACCTCTGCTCCTCGGCCTCGGTTGCGAGCCAGCAGCTTGGCCTTGCGGATAACATCCACCGGATTCATATCTCCTGCCAAGACAAAACAACAGTTAAAAGACTTGACACCAAACAGGAAAAACCCTGTTGTGAGGGACAGACCTCCAGAAGGCTCCATACCAGCAACCCCCTCGGAGTAGGATGGCTGCCCTAATTCTTCGTTGGTTTCGGCCTCCCCGTCATCTTCCTCTTCGTTGTCCTCCGACTCTAGATCTTCTGACCTCGGGGCGCTCTCCTCAAGCCCATACTTCGGATGACTCCCAAGCACGGCTTCGGATAGCTCGAACTGACGATCGAGGGAGATAAGGATCCCCACCTCCGCTATGTTCTGCTCCGTACACACCGTGTATACGTGGGGTGGTTTAGGTCGGCAGTCTTACAACAGTTTTTGCGCGTGTGCCATAAGCTCGGGAGTGGCCTCAGGCCGAGGATGACGGACAAATGTATGACAGTCGGGAAACCTGGCTTGGAAAGGGTGCCGGTCCCTGGCAAAGCCAGAAATGAAGACAAACTTGGCCTTCTAAAGTTTCAAGGATGAGGGGAAAACGGCCATACCACACTCGGCCTGGGAAGAAACGACGGCATACGAATTCCCTTCATGGGCCCCCACTTTGGAAACCTTGAACATATAACGGAACAAATCCAGAGACCAAAGGACTCCCCTCTGGTGACACTTAATCAGGAAGATCGAAAAACAATAGTAGGAGTGGGGACTGAGCTGACCCGGCAGAAGACGGTAGAAGTTCAGGAATTGGACTATCAGATCGTGAGGAGGGAAGCGAAGGCCGTAGCGCATGGACGCCACGTGCACCCCGACCTCGGCGTCAGGACAGGTCACCGAGAAGACATGGTTGGTTGTGTGCGGTCGGCGCACCACATAACCGTCTCCCACGAAGCGGAGAGCCTCGTCAAAGTCAACATCCAACAGAAGACAACCCGTATTTGTAATCGGACCCGTTTCCAGCACGGTAATGGGTAAGGATTTCGGGTTCTTCCCCTGGACAACTTTCGATTTCTTCTTCTTCTTCTTCAAGGGCGGCGCTCGATACGACGACGCAACGGTGATGGACGTACGGAGAGGCACTGCACTCAGAACCCTAGAGTGGTCGATTCCTCCCATCAAGCCGTCGGGGCGGAGGGAGGGATCTTGACGGTACATTTCCGCAAAACAAACCGCCGCTGGGTCAACAGCGGGGGTGGAAGGGTTGGAATCAGAAGACGTCATGAGAACGGAGAAGAGTGAACTAACCTTCAGGTTGGACGGCGACGGCGAGTGAGCGGAGATAGTGAACGAAATCAACGGCAGAGCTGCAGCGCAAAAATGGCAAAAGTGGAGAAGATTGGGAAAGATTCTCAATTTTATACGTTAAAGGGATCCGACCTGACTCAATGAAAAGGCACAATTACGAAGAGACGTGGCGCTTCCTCACGCGTACGATCACGAACCATCGTGAACAGCTGACAAAGGAACAGTACAGAGACGTTGCGTCTCCCAAGCAGCGCAATCATATTTTTCAGAATTGAGGGGACACGTGTAAATCTTGCCAGGTAGAACACTCCCCAACCCTCGTCAGTACTCAAATCGGGCAGTGGGGGACTCCTGCACATGGCCAAGATTCTCAAAACTAAAATTCAAAATTCAAAATCTCAATTTTTTGGATTACTTCCCTCGGCTTCGCTACGCTCGGCCGAGGAAGTAGGGGACTCATGATGGATACTCGAGAATGGGGGTATCCAGCCCAGCAGGAAGACAGCCCAGCCCAACTTCGCCAAGGCCCACTTGGCGGAACCAAGGCAAAGGACCAGTGAAGAGCGCCTAGGCAGTACCGCGCACTCGGCCCCATCAGGGTCGGTCATCCTCGGAGCAACCAAGGCCGGCCTTCCGTCCAGAGGTTTCCGAAGACAGGTCAGGCGCTTGGCCTCGGCCCTGAGCAGCGACAGACCGGACCTAGACAAGGGAGCTGACTGAAGTCAGGATCAAGGGGCCCACGATTAGACTCCTGCCATGCCTCTGGCAGAGTTGCTATAGCCACCCTACTTGTAACCTACTTTGTGTGGCAATCCTAGGGTTAATTATGTGGTTGGACGCCGCCAGTGAACAACCCAATCTTAGTGGGCCCAGACCGTTGGATTACGGACCAACGGTCAGAACCCTAGCTGTAACTTGTATATAAACCTCTTCCCTTCTAAGGGAAGGGGACGGACGTTCTAAGTGATATTTTTACTAGCACAATACTATCCTCTGTTTTACTTGACCCCATACCTTGTGCACTCGACTTAGTTCGATACTCATCCGCCTAGTTACCTAGGCCCCCGGGTTCCATAACCCAACAGTTAGTTAATACACCAAGATAATTGTTTTATTACCATGCTCAAAAGAAATTAAAAATATGTGTTATTGAAGATAGATCAATTCTCTTCTGTCTTTTATGCACTTAAAAGCACGATGAATTGTGTAATTATTGTCGGATTGGAGAATTGTATAGAATTTTTTTGGGAAAAAATTACTGGAAAAATTAAATATTTAATTCAGAATAATAAAAATACCATTTGTCAAATCACAGAGCACATTCTTTCTCGAACGTGTTCAATGAGGCGAGGTTATAGCCGATGATGACTTCTCTTCTTTTGTATCTGTAAAAACTATCATAAAATAAATATTGTAAATATTTTTATCTAAAAATTTTAAACATAAAAAAGTTCTATTATCCACTAATATTTGTTACATTGCTGTTGACGGTCAGATGAATAACTAAGCAAGAATATTACTTATTTATATTATTTTGACATAAATATCAAAATAAGCATGTTTTTTATTTTTCAGAATTTTAATTAATAGTAATTACACTTATAAAAATTAATATTATATCATAAATATTTAGATTAGGAACACTAATTAATAATTAATTTCTCACACATAAATACTCACATACTAAGTCTTCAACATTTCAAAAATTATTAATGGAAAATAGTAATTTTGTGGCACACATCTTTAAATTTTTACAAAGTTCGTAATAGAAAATAAGAATTTAAAAATAGAATTTACTAATTTAAAAATGGAACATACTTTTTATTTAACTTAGTATTTTTTAATATATACTGAATAAAATTATTACTTTATTAAATAGACATGCCCATTAAAATCCCTTTTCTTTTATATATCTATTTCTGTTTTTTCAAAGTTGGAAAATATCTCCAATTAGTATTAATTCAAAGTAAAAATAAATATTCATATGTAATTTCTTTTAGTTTTACCAATTTATCCGTTTTTAGAATAAATTTATTCTTTTGATTATGGTTTTTTATATGAGTTCTTTTTTCAATTACAAAATATATTATTTAATTTAAATATTTTCCAAAAAAGAATTAAGATATAAAAGTTTTAAACGCGATTATGTTGAGAAATTTGTGTGTAACAAATACAAAATTTAATTTTCATAGAATAAGTTTTTTTATTAATTAATTCTTTAAATATAACTTGATGACATGGCGTGCTGACATGTCAAAAAAATTGCCCAATAAGCGCGCCACATATCACAATTCTAGAAGCCTAACTCTCAAATTTTATATATAAAGATAT
>OOIL02001465.1:453485-468864 GCA_900332095.2 Cuscuta campestris | reverse complement strand
TGTAAAGGTTTCCATTGTCATCTAGAACAAATATCTTTAATCATGTTTTTGTCTTCACTCATGAAACTGTAACATAAAGTTTTCCATGAGTAAATACTGAATTGGTTAAAATTAATACATCAAAAGATAATGTTGACCTTGACATTTGTTAATAGTCATAGCAAAATATAAGACTATTAAGAATTGTCTTCTCAAGAATTATAGGATAGTCCTGAATAAGATGGTACCAAATTCACGTAATGTATGTAAACCTTTTTCCCGACTCAATTTCTTGAAACTTCAATTGCACTGATAATGTTTTTTCGCAACTCTTCAACGATTAATTTGCTACCGTTACACAATCTAGATATTTAGTCAATGTTCTTCAATAACATAATAGGTACCCTTTTTAAAAAGGATTTTGTAGTTTGGGATCCCTGAATATTTGGTTTCATTTAAAAAAACTCAACAGTTACCCAATCATCTCTAACAGCTACATCTAAATCTGCTTGACATGAAGAATCAGAACTTAAGGAATAGGACAAATTCATTTACCATTCAACAAACTCAGGCGTGGGTGCTAATAGGGCACTGCCCTCAAAACAAGAATAATTTTTCATGTTCTCTGATAGGTTTGGATAGGTGAAGTCCATTATACTCTTGAGGGGATAACTTGTGTCAAGAATCAAGAATTCGAGCGGGATTTCAACGTCAGTAGTTCCAGCGATCACTTGTCCAAGTTTTCCCTTTTCAACTTTGATTATCCAATCAGAAAAAGCTTGTGTGTCCTTATTTGTGCAAGAGGGTGTAGATAAATGAATCTCATATTCTTGGTAACGTATAAACTTTACAATGCAACCACATTTGTGAGGATATGGTGGTAGCACCTATAATTTCCTCTCTCAAAGCTATGAGTAAGACTAAAAGAATTTGGATATAATCACCCTTGAGTAGAACTATTTTCAATTCCCTCCGAATGGTTAATTTCTAAAGTTATTATTAGCGAACCTCATTACATCTCTCATTATGCAATCCAATGCCTCAAAAGAAAATATATTCATCGTGTCCCATATGATTATACTTGTTGGATTAGGTCTACTTTCGGACTCCCTTGTTTGATGACACTCAATGAGCACTCGGTTAGCGCTAAAGTGATTAAGAATCTCGAGTGTGTTATCCTTCTCTTAGGCAAAAAAATGCTATAATGCAGTTAGATGCGACATTCAAGACAACCTTGTCATTTGACCATCGAGAAGAAAATAATGATTTTAACAAAAAAACATTTTTTCAGTTCCACCTTAACCATACACAAAATAGAAACTTCCTCTGTTGGCTGTCATGACTTCCATTATTTCATTATATATATTTTGCTGAACTTCATTCATCGTAGTTAAATATTCTTTAAGATCAATGACAACTTTTCTTTGTCATTGTTCAACGCCTCTACCAAGAAATTAGTTTGATATTTATTAAGTGGATTGTCATCTGAAATAGCATGCACTGAATTCCGAGTAAATTTTCCTTTTATTGACTTTCCAAATTTCAAGCCTATTTATGCACTATCGTCAAGTCAAATTGTTTTTAAGTGTTAACTCGATTTTGGTCCAAGTAGGTTTTCACCTTTATTTTTCCAATTTCCGTGGCATGTGACGTCGGCTTGACAATATTCATTTCTGTTTGTAGAAAAAATTATTTTTTGTAACAGTCCAAAACCTCATAATTGATATTGTTGGTCAAAGCTCACCTCGCTTTATGTTTACCGTTACGACTTTTGGCTATGAAGGTTTTACACTTTTAATTTTGTCTTTCTTTTTAGTCAAATTACCAATTAGATAATTGTCAGAACATTTTTGTTAGTTAAAAACGTTAAGGTCCGTTTACAAGCATTACAGACTAGCTCCACGTCTATAAGTGTAAGTGGTACAACGATAAGTTAACACAACGAACTTGTGATGTACCAAGGTGTCTGATTCCATGCGACTACGATGAAGAAAACGAAAATGAATTCAAGTTTCTTGAATTGTGGAAGTGGAATGAACACATGTGCCCTTTACTCGAGATGCTAGTTAGACATGTGTTATCTATGTCGGTGTCAAAAGTAACCATTGAACATGAATTTACTTCTAGCAGTAATATTTTGACCGACTTCTGGAGTAGTCTCAACGCTGACTCACTGGAGACCCTGGTTTACAACTGAGATTGGCTAGACGATAAGAGGCGACGTACGACATGATTACGCAAAACTCATGGACGCAACTATGAAGGGACATGGTAGTTTGGACGACTGACTTCACTTTTAATTTTTTACTCTTAATTGGTGTAATTTAATTATTTAGATGAGCGGTCTATAAGCTCCTTGTTTATGTACAACTCTTTACATCGTTATTTTTTTGAGTTGTGAGGGTACTAAATGTAATTGTCACTTATGTACAAGGGAGAACTCCCTAGTTAGGAGTAAAAAGCCATGAAAATAAAAAAATAGGAGTCCTAAGTCTTTTAAAACAAAAATAGGAGTTTAAAATGTCTTTTTTACACTGTCACATTCACCACATTGTCACATTATAATTGTCACACTATCACCGCTACAGTGTCACCATCACTGTCGGCACTCAGAGTGCCACCGTAGATCGTTGATTGTTGACTGATCACACTAATATATTACACTGTCATCACTTTTCTACCACACTTCCAACACTTACTCTTACACCACACTGCCATTACACTCTTATTTTGGTTTAAAAGACTTAGAAGTCCTATTTTGGTACTTTCATACGTTTTTACTCCCATTTAGAGAGATTTCTTTATGTACAATCCAATTTTCATTACTCCCTCCGTCCTAAAATGATCTTCTCATTTCTGTTTACAGGGTTCGACGACTTTATTTTCAATTTAATTTATTTAATTGTATGTGTAAAAAATTTATCTATCTAAAAACTACATGAAAAGTTCTACTAAACAAGAGGTGGAAGACTATATTATTTTATCAATAACTAACAAAAATACGTAAAGAAAGTGATTAAAGTTTGACTGTGTGAATAGTAACTGGAGAGAATGTTTTAGGACGAGGGACTACTTTAACACGTTCTCTTGGTCCACAATCGGGTTGTGAACGGCTCCCACCCTACTTATCCCTGGCACAATGGGAACCAGCCCGGGTTGTGTCCATGTCCATGTCCAAAGACCATGTGGGTGTTCCACTGTGCTTATAAATTGGTCAAACTGCTTATAAGTAGTTTTTACCTATAAATCTGTTGATGAAATGTTTATTTGTGCTTTTAAGCTACTTATGAGTAAAAAAACAATGAATAGGTCTTACATACTTATTTTTAAGTGAGTTTCTGTGTTTCATTTTGACCAAATTATTTACAAAATTGTCCCTTATTATTTATGAATATTTTCAAATGACTTATCTATGTTAAGTCATTTTGCTTTCATTGAAAAATGTTTAACTTATAAACATTTTATAAATTAAAAACAGCTAATGAACAATTAGGACTAGAGAAAACACTGGAAATTATATTATACAACCGACTGTAACCAATGAAGGGTACAACCAGCCTAAAACCTAAACGGTTACTGCGTAGAGGCCTGCGATTACTGCGACAAAAGAAGCCGACGAAGAGGAGCAATTACTGTGACCAACTATTTTGGATCGAAGGAGAGGCACCGATGAAGGGAGGGCGGCGAAGGAGAGGCCTGCAATTTTGGATCAAAGGAGATGCTCTGTGGAAGGAGTGGTCGACTGCACGTAAGAGATGAATGTGGCAGCGACAACCCTAGCGGACGGCCAACGGCTCTTCTATAGAAGATGGAGTTCGTCTCCCCTCCTCACTATCGTCGTAGTTGGTGGTGCTAGCATCAATCCAAGATGGAGAATACAAGGAACAGGTTGTAGAGATGACTGCTTGCTCCCCAAATTTTTTACTATAAGTTATTTGGAATGAGTACTATTTTGCTACAAAATAAATACTAAGTTGTTTGAGAATAAACACTACATTATTCGTAAATGAATATTATAATTATATTGTGTAAATGTATGAAAATGAGTACTACCTTAAATCAATTAATACTACATGCAAATTATAAGGTACATCCTACCATTTTTTTCAGTACAGCCGGCAATTAAATCGACAGAAGGGGAGGCGCACTGACGAAGGATGGATCGGCCCTAGTGTGAGGATGCAGCGGCAATAGAAATTGAATGTGGTGGGGGCTACGTGGAGGAGGCCGCGATCGACAATCGATGTGGCGGCGGCTGCGTGGAGGATGTGGGATGAAGGTGATGCGTGGGGAGGATGTTTGCAGAACAGCGAGATCAACAGGCCACCATGGTGCGGTGGTGAGGATGAGGATTATATTTTTCTGTCAAATTTTATGAAAATAGGGAGTAAACAATAATATCTTCTTAGAGAATGAGTATCGCTTTGTTTCAGAATGAATACTATGTTATTTGTTAATGAGTACTAAATAAATGTATGAAAATGAATACTACATTATTTCAGAAAATGAGTAGTATTTTATTTCAGAATGAGTACTACATATTTAAAAAGAACGTTTACATATATCTAAGAATGAGTACTATTTTACTTCAGAATGAGTACTACTCGGATGTACCTAATTCTAGATACAGCCCGTTGTACCATATACACCTCAATACTACCTGATACTACCTTCTCCAGAAAACCACAAATTATATTGTACATCCGGTTGTACCGAATTTTCGGTACAACCGGCTAATTGAGGATGGAATAAGATGGAACGGAAGCCGCCGAAATTTTTGCCGCTCCTCTAATTGCCGGGTCGGGCCACCGGAGACGAAAGACAATGGAGCAACGAAGATAACGTGGAGCGATGATAGTAAAAATCCAGAGAAAACGATGGAGAAGGAAGAAGAAGGAAGATCTAAGGAGCACCGAAGGTGGCAACAGCGTTACAGATTGAGGTTGCGTGTTGGGTCGTGTAAATCGAGGAAGAAAGCCGCGGTAGATGAGAGGAGAGGCTAGGCAGGGATGAAAACCCTAGTTGCAGAGAAAATATTATTTATGATATGTGTTTCTTTTATTTGAGAATGAGCATTAAGTTATTTGAGAATGTGTAATATTTTTATTCAGAATCAACACTACGTTATTTGTGGATAAATATTATAATTGAATTAAGTAAATGTGTGAAAATGAGTACTACATTATTTTAGAATCAGTACTACGTTATTTTTAAATGAGTACCATGTTTTTTCTAAGTTAATAATTATGTTTGTGCAAGAATATGGATGGCAACGGGTCGGGTTCGGGTCGGATAGTACTATACCCGAACCCGACCCCGACTTTTAAAACCGAAACCCGAACCCGACCCGAAACCCGACCTTTAAAGCCAAAAATCCGACCCGACCCGAACCCGACATTTCAACCCGAAACCCGAACCCGACCCGAACCCGACTTTTAACCAATAATCAATTCGACGTACCCCAATAATTTTGAAAAAATTAAATCTAATTTTTTTCTGTCTCTTTTTTTATGTCTCCTTTTTTATTAAGAGATTATAAAAATGATTATAAAAGGCATATTTGATATAATAGCACTTTGTCAAGAGATTATACGGAGTGCTCATTACATCCATAGATAGACTTTTTTGTAATAAAATATTCGGGTTTTAGTCGGGTCGGGTGCGGGTTCGGGTCGGGTCAGGCAAAATTATAATCCACACCCGACCCGACCCGATGTCGGGTTCGGGTAAAAAATTTCGGGTCGAGTTCGGATTAGTTTATTTTCGGTTCGGGTTCGGATATTTTAGTAGTCGGTCAGGTCGGTTAAGCTCGGGTTCGGATTGAATTGCCATCCCTATGCAAGAATGAGTGATACTCTAAGTACTACTCGAATGTACCCATCTTACCTATATTTATTCTCTCATTAACACCCCTGTAATTTTTAAAGTGCTTGGCACCCGCACCCTAGTCCGTCCTCACACAAACCTGCAAATTTGCAATCGATTCAGAGAGTTGGAGCAGACATGGAAAAAACGCCTGGAGGCAAGGTTTCGTTCAAGGTTATACTCACTTCCGATCCAAAATTGCCTTTCAAAGTGTGCGTATCGTATCTTTTACCCTCCTAATTTGATTAATCTTCTTCTTTTTTTCTGTTTAATTATATTTGGGAAATCGGTCCAATTTTCTTTCCATGTAACCGTCCTTCTTCGTTACTTCAGTTTCAGCGTTCCTGAGGCTGCTCCCTTCACAGCCGTTCTCAAATTCGCAGCAGAGGAATTCAAGGTCCCTCCCCAAACCAGCGCCATCATCACTAATGGTATTCATTTTTTTTCTTTTGAGCGTGCATACTCTGCACATGCTTATGATCAATTAACAGATTCTGTTGTGGGGAGGGGGGTTGCTTGTCCGGTTTTATACGGGTCAATGATGAGCTAATCAGGGAAATTCATATTGCAAATTTTCTTAGGCCATTGATTATATAGCAATTGAAACTAAAGGAAGAAATACCGATTTTTTAGAGGTTCAGATTTACATAATAGAAATGGGTAGTTAATTGTGTTTACTACTTGGTATGGGTTGATTTACAGAAAAAAAAGATTTTTTGTTCCGTTTTCTTTTATTTTTGTTTTGTTTTGTTTTTGTGAATGGAAGTTTACATGATCTCTTTGGTTTTCTTTATTCAGATGGAGTTGGAATCAACCCCCAACAAAGTGCAGGTACCTTTATTTCTTACAAGGACATCATTTATCACTATTAATGTCTTGAATATGCAAGAAGTTTTATTATTTCATCGTGCCTTATGAATGTTACATAGTAGAATGTAATCTTTTGAGTTCGAGTGTTGCATACTTCCATTCGTTAACGATCGTGGAATAGAAAAGTAACAAAACCTAGACTAGGAAAGAGGATAGATTTATATCTAACAATTTTTTCCGTTGTCTAGTTAGTTTTAGTGATCATTTTTCAAAATGGACCAGTTTGTCGATGATCATCTGAATATCTTTTTTGCTATTTTTATTATAACTTTGTAAGTTATAAATATAGTTTAGACAACTATGAGTGCCTTATCAAGGATCTTAGGTCCATCAGATTCATATGAGCCTTCGAACAGAATTAAATTAACAAAAATATTAGGGCTATGAAGCACAGGTGCTTCAAAAAACAGGCGCATGAAGCACCGTGCAGGTGCGGGGATGTGGCATGGGTCTGCTGGGTGTGCGTCTGTCTTGTTTTTTTATTTTAGAAAGGGGCAGTTTTGTAGGGCTTAAAAAATTTGGGCCCAAAGTAATAAAATGGAACTTATAAATAAAATGAATTGGAGAATCTCGTAGGTCATACCCTGTTTGCGATAGTGTGAGAGAGAGCCTCCCACAATTGGTTTCGTTGTTGATCGACATCGCCGGTGTTGTTCCTCCGGCGTCATTCGTTTAGGTATCCTCTTCTCTCCTCCGATTGCCTTCTAATCTGTATCCTCTGTATCTCCAAGCCTCTCTCTCTCTTTCGTTCTCTTTGTCTAAGTCTCTCTCTTTCCTCTTCCAATTTCTTGACTATTTTATGGCGTGTGCTCTACTGGTAATCTGGTATGAATTTGTAAGTGTGTCATAATTTTTTTTTTGGGATATGCAAATTTTTGGGCTATTGAGATTTCCTCTTGACCTCTTTTGTGCTATTTTAATTTGTGGGGTACTGGGTTATTGTGTCGTTAATTGAATTATGATTGTGTTTGGAAATTTTATTATGGTTGTGTTTAAGACATTTTATTATGGTTGTGTTTGAGACATTTTATGTGGTTTGATGTTAACTTTAATGGTAATTTGAGACTTCTATTATGTTTTCTCTCTATTTTGGGTGCTGTTATGTGTTTGATTTATTTAACATTAGGATAATTAATATATTTTGTGAATATTTCATACATAAATACACGTATCTTAGTATCTTACAAAGAAATGAGTAATACAAATAAAAAATGTATATATAAATTTGCCACGCCCATTGCCGCACCCGTACCCTGTTTTTTTTTATATATATTAAATTTCCACACCTGTGCGTCATAGATATTAGGTATAAGCTGATTACAAGATAATTTGATTTATATTAAAAGGTCCATGCAGTTAGAATATACGATCACCTCTAGAGGGGGGGGGGGGTATGAATAGAGGTTTCCAATGCATGTTGGGTATTTTTCGCGTGGAAGAGATGAACAATTGAACATAAAAAATAATAAAGGAAAGCATGAAGAGTGAGATAATATATCGCCCGAGTGTGATAATTGTGTGATAATATATCGCGGAGTGGTGTTTACCAATTTCGACAATCATTTCGTGCGAGTGTGAGTGATAATTAAAAATATATCGTGAAAGATAGTGCAGGAATATAAAGTAATGTAAGAACAGGCGGTATATACTGGTTCGGGCGTTCGACCTGCTGCTTTCATTCAATCCCCAAACACAACTGTTACAGTGGTAACCAACTCCTTGATGAGTAGAGTGTTGGGACTCTGGGAGAGCCTAGTAGAGTATGACAATACTTTCTTGATAACTCAAGCAAATACATTTGGATTTGTAGTACGAATTTTGCTTGGAAAAAACAACGAATTTTCTCAACGAACGAATGTAAACTATTGATTGAAATTAAGGAAATGTATATACAACTTTCGTGTCTCAAAAGTTATACTGTATAAAAATATTAAAATTGCAAGTATTCATAGGCATTAGTTGGTAGATAAAATTTTTATCCGTTTTTCAAAATCATGTGAAACATTCGATTGTTTAATATGTAACATTCGAATGACGGTTCTCTGCAGTTACTTGTAACAGATAGTGCCACATTCGAAAGTCTCAATGTAAAGATTTGAATGTAACCATAAAAAAAGTTACAAAATCATTTGAGATAAGATTGAAGGAAGTTAAAATATTTAAAATAATTATGTTTAAGATAAACAAATTTTTTTAATTCTATGAAAATAGTTTTTATAAAATAATTTTCTATATATAAAAAATATATGTTCACTAAGAAAATATTTAAGATATACATAAATAAATAAATAGTTTGTGTTATACTGTTGTGAAATATATATATATATATATATATATATATATATATAAACTTTGGTAAAATAAATTATCTTTCTTGTGAAAAATATTTTTCTTAGTTAAACAATAATTTATTTTTAGAAAACAAGAAGAGTTAAAAAGATTTAATATGTCATACTCCTACAAAATATTCTAAGAACCCCAAAAGAAACATACTAAACCTATGTCTTGAAATCTTGAAGTCTTGAGCATCTCTTTTGACATGAACGTCTTGTTGCATGTAGATAAAGTATGTTAGTCTCATTGAAGTGCTCCTCAATAACTAAGGCATTTGTCCTTTAGCAAAACACAAGGATCAACAAAACTGATTTGCAAACATTTAAACTTGTGTTTCAGGTAAAAGCTCAAAAATTATTTTCAAACACACTCTCAAACACCCTCGTAGTATTAGAAGGAACATGCTTAGGATTCGAATACATAGAACTCTCACAAAACAGCTCATTGTGTCTTACCATTAAACATTTGAATCCTACCAAGTAGTATGTGAATGTTTTATCTTAAGGCAGAATCAACTATATACCTCATTGCCTTAGTATTTATGCTAATTACCTAGTATTCAAATACTGGTCCTCCAGCTAAAAACACTAAGTTCAAAATTGAGAAGTTGAACTTGAAATTAAGAAAGATTTTCGGGAAAGGTTGAGTCAATGGTAAAATTCTGAGGATGTTCTAGGAGTAATTCTTACGCCATATTTATTTTGAAACTGATAACAAATTCTCTTTCCGAACTTGAGTTGAGGAACACCAATTACTTAGCCTTGTGAGACTAATTTATTGCTCCCTCCGTCCACTTAGGAGTTAGGAACTTCCCAGATGTGAAGTATTTTGACTTTCCCATTTCGCCCTTTCCACTATCCAACTATTTTCCACTATTATTATTCCCCTCTTCTTCCTCTGTCTCAAATATGTCTCCCATTCTAATCTGCTTCTTCTTCTTCGTCTCAAACCAATCCCCCTCTTCCTTCTGCCATCTTCACTCCCAACTCAACCCCTTCTTCTGTTGCAACACATATGCATCCCACCAGAAGGAAAAAAACTCAAGATTAAAATTCCTAACAAAATCAAAATCAAATCTCATCACAGTCAAGAAAATCAAATCTAGGGTTGAGATGAAGAGAAGTAGACGATGAACATGGATTGAATCTAGGGTTGAGATGAAGTGAAGAAGTCGAAGAAATTGAATCTAGGGTTACTCTACTGCCGTCGCTCCTCTTCTTCACTTGTCGTCGCCCCTCTTTGTTTCTTGCCTTTTAGCCAAAGAAATCGATGGGGTGGGTAGGTCTGATGAATAAGAAGAATGGGTGGGATGGGTCCGAATAAAGAAGAAAACGGAGACGAAGGTCTGGGATTGTGGGGAAGAAGATGGATGGTCTGGAGAAAGGACACATAGGAGACGATGGATGGTCTGGACTCCATCGATGACAAATCTAAACGATGGATGGGCTGGATGGTTTTCATAGAAGAAAAGACGAACAAGAGGATAACGGCTGGGTGGGTAGTAAATAAATGTAATATAAAAGGGCAAAGAAGTCATTTTCATTATTTTAAGTTGCCATTTTAGGAAACGAGATGAAAGGTAATGGACAGCCCAAATAAGGAAAGTGAGAAGAAAGAAATTAAAGTGGGCGAAGGGAGTATTTAGTTCCTTGTTGACAAGATTAGTCCTATGCCATAGCCATGTTTCTTCCTCCTTACTCACGAGGCACCGTACATAATTGGAGTATTTTCAAGATTAATGGCCCAATAGCTTTTTAAAATTAACCCAAAGCACTGTTGAGTTTTCCATTAAAACTGAGGCTTACGCCTCGCTTATGCCTCATGCCACCTCAGCATTTTTGTGTGCTTAAGCCTTTGTGGCTTAAAGAGACTGCATCGTTTGCCTTTTAAAATCGCGGCAGGGTCTAATGCCCACACATTTTAAATGGGCTCCTGATGATTGAATGACCAGAGAATTGAATGATCAGGGTAGAGTAGTCTGAAATGCCTTAAGGGGTCAGAATTCCCTTCGCATCCATTTGAATGATCCATTCCATATTGATAATATCTCTCTCCGGCTTAGAGTAATCCCCTTTCCTGGCCCTTTTTTAATATTCCAGGTAAATGCCATACTTTGTGTTGTGAGTTCTTCCAGATTATAATATCTCATACAGCTCTCAAAATCATTGATTCCCTCTCTGATGGCGGGGGTTCCTCCAACTCTGTCTTCAAACAAAAGAACACTGTTAAAAATTTCCCAAAATACACCAAGGGTCCACCCTACTCCTAGCTTGAGTAGCAAGATCCTCCCAATTCAATGACTTCTTTCCTGGGTTCCATATCATTATGACCATAAACAAAAGAGAAAACCATTCAGAATTATCAACTTGTCTAACTTGGCAGTGGACCCCACTTCTTCACTCTTACCAAGAACTTTAACTTCATACTCTCTCCGTCCCAAATTAAACTTCCTGTTTGCTTTTTGACGGAGTAAAGATATAGTGAAATTGTATGGATGAGATTTATGCATAGGAGTGAGAATGAATGTGGACCACTTATTCTTTTCTTTTTAAGGAATGAGAAGTTTAGGGTAGTGGGAAGTTTATTTTGGGATGGAGGGAGTATTTAACTTTATCCCACACTACCTAAATTCTTTCATGGTAATGAGAATTATAATTCATGTAGGAGTGCTACTGACTAAACATATGTAGTTCAATCTTGCTTATATTATGATCTCTAATTTTAGATTCAAGGAGACGAACCAAACCAATATTAGTTTTCCTAATAAACTGTTTGACTTCATTTTGCTTATTGAGGCCATTAAGGTCTCTAGCATTCGAGCTGCAGATCATGTAAGAAATAGATGATGCACCTGTGTAGGTGCTAACTCCAATACCCTAAATGCAGCCTTTGATTGGAAGTCTTCTGCCTGAAATTCCAGTGCATTGTTGTTGTTTACCTCCACACTTATAGGAGCAGATTGACCTTGATCTCTTATGGTCTCCGTGTTTTCCTTTTATGGATTTCATGCTAAACTGAATTGACTTGAGTCAATTTTAATTGAAAAGTAAAGAACAGGCCCATAAGTGGATGAGTGTATCACAGTTTGTATTATTACTAGAATGATTGATGTTTGAATTATTGTAGGTTGACCGCTCAATGTTCAAATTATAAAAAAACCACTTTAATTAAGAAAGAAGTAACGGTGTTAGTTTGTGGTGCATAAGTGGATGATGGTGTTGAAGTTCGTATTATTTCTAGAACGGGTTGAAGTTGATGTTTGGATTATTAATGGTTGATCAGCGAATGTTACGATTAAAAAATGCTATTTTTACTAGAAATAATGTGAGGCACATGAATCGATGATTAGCTCTTACGTGCTTGTGTGTTTTGTTTGATTCCTTCAACATAATACCACTCTTCCACTTTCAAGTTTTACAGTGACAAAACATTGAAGAACATAGTCCCTCCTTCCCACAATGCTTGTCACTCTCCCAAGCAAAATCTCATTACTTTTAAAATTATTTTAATTACAAGTTTTAATAGAAATAAAAACTACAAACTACAGCATTTAAAAGTATATTAAAAGTTCTACGAAACAAGTTATGAAAAAACTATTTTACTTTATCAAATGATCAATGAAAATAGGGGAGGGTTGCCATGACATTAGCCCTCCATGTCATCCTATGACATGGGCCCCGTTTGGGGTCCCTGCGGTGCTCATTCAAAAATTTGATAGTTCCTGGCCCTACCTTTCACCCTGGCCCGACCCAAACCCATCTCCCCGCCACCGTCAATTGCACCCCACAAGATTTAGTTGACTTTGGAGTTTTGACTTCATAGTCAACTAAATCTTGTGAGGTGCAATTGACGGTGGTGGGGAGGTGGGTTTAGGTCAGGCCGGGGTGGGGGAGTTGACCAGAGGGATTTGGGAGAGTAGGAACTATCAATTTTTCAAACTGAGCACTGTAGGGACCCCGGGTCATCCCATGACATTGATTTCCAATGTCATCGGAACCGGGGTGATGAAAATATATAAACAAACAAAAGTTATTGAGATGCCGTAATAGTGAGAGTGACAAACATTGTGGGATGGAGAGAGTATATGTTTTAGTTTTTCCTGGCCTAGGAGTAGATCTCTGTGCCATTATAACTGTAAATAATTAAATTAATGCTGACATGTTTGACAACAACCTAGCATAATCCCAACACAATTGGGCTTTGGGGGGTCAAGATATACAAAGTCTTGTCTCGGTAAAAACGGAAACACTTTTTTAGTTAGACCCTAGATGCATTGCTACATATATATTGCCCAAAACTTCACAGAAAATTTGTAGTATAAAATGTTTAAGGGTCCCTTTTCATTTAGTCCATCATGTGCTTGAAGCTAAACATTGGGAATGGATGGTAATGCAAGGCACATTTAAATGCTTTTAATATCATTATTTGCTAGTAAATTGATTTGTACAATATTGTTGATTTGCATTGCGTTGATCTTTTTCTCTCCCTAACTCTAAATTGTATGTTTTCAGGAAATGTTTTCCTCAAACATGGATCAGAATTGCGTCTCATTCCTCGTGATAGGGTAGGTGCTGCCTAGATAATAGTTATGTCAGCTGTCTTCTCACAGCTGAGAACTCCAATACAATACAGCTTGTGTTGTGCACCCTTGACATGAGAGACATAAATTTGGATAAACAGTCTTCTTCTCCACTTTTTTTTAAAATTTTTTTGGCAACTTTTTTATATATATTCCAATGTCAAGCACAATGTCTATTCTAGACTAGAGAAAAAGACTACCAAAATATTGAAGCATATGGAAATGACGATAGACGGTATATCTACTCATTATGATTATTTTACGCAGATTGAGGCTCAATTTGGTGCACGAAATTCAAATTATAGAATCAGAATTAGGGATAACAATTCCAATTCTGTTGTTTGGTAGCACATAAATATGTGGATTTGGAATTGATGGTGCCAAAAATGAATTAAAATTGGAGAATTCAATTTTATTCAAATCAATTCCATAGAATTTCAACTCTCAATCCAAATCTAATTCCGTCAATTCCATGAATTCTCTTGTACAACATGTACAATATCCCGGTACATAAGTTCCACTCATTGCGCCTGCTACTAGAGCTCACTAAACAAAATACTACGGAGTAAAACAAAATACTAACGGATGACTCGGGGGTGCTTGAGTGCTCCGTTCGTAAAATTGACGGTTCCTACCCTCCTAACCCCCTTGGTGAACTCCCCCACCCCGCCCCTACCCGAACACACCCCCCATCCCCTTCAATTGCACCCCCAAGTTGATTTTGACTTTAAAGTCAAATTTTGACTCCAAAGTCAAAATCAATTTGTGGGGTGCAATTGAAGGGGGTGGGGGGTTGTGTTTGGGTCGGGGCGGGGCAGGGGGTTTACTGGGGGTTAGGGGGGGTAGGAACCATCAATTTTACGAACGGGGCACCCCCAGGTCATCCCATGACATTGATTCCCAATGTCATAGGAACCTTGGTGATATTAAGGTTCACCATTTATTTTTATCTTCATGTAAATAATTAGTGAGTTTTAAACCAATGATTACTTAAAAAATGGGAAACAGTAAATATAGAATTAATGGTCGAGTCAGTACAATGTAAGAGCACTGGGTATACTCCTCACGCCCACCGGCGTTACGGGGCGTTTAAAGCCCCGGGGGCGTGAAACACCGCCCCCCGCCGGCGTTAAAGGGGCGTGAGGAGCCCCGCGTCAAACGAATGACGCGCCGTGATTCTTCTCCCCCTCCCTCTTAACGGCTTTTTTAGCCGTTGCAGCCCAAATTTAAAAAAAAAAAAATCCTATAAATTCAACCCCCCCAACCAATCTCTCACACCTTCTCTTCAATCTCTTCTTCTTTCTTATTTTTAAATTTCAAAATTCAAACCCCCCCTCCCAATTTTCAACATGAATCCTTCCGGCTCCGACTTCATTCCCGACGATCTCCCGCCGAGTGACGCAGCGATGTGGTTCTACCAAGAGTGGGGCGATCGACCGCCGATCTACGAGACGCAACAATCGGGGTACGTCGACCGAGATTCGGTTCCGGAGACTCAACCGGAACCGTCTGGATCGAAAAAAAGTACACGCCGGAGGAGCCACAAAGCCAAAAGCACGTTGACCGAGGCGGCACGGTCAATCCAAAAGTGGACGCCGGAGGAGGAGTGCATATTGGCGTCGGCTTGGGTTGACGTCTCCGAGCATCCTATCATTGGTAAAAAATTTATTTTTTCTAATATATTTATGTTTTTATTTATATATATTATATTTAATGGTGTCTAAAAAAATTGTGTAATACATTTTTAAAGGT
>OOIL02001465.1:441025-452937 GCA_900332095.2 Cuscuta campestris | reverse complement strand
GGTTCGGGAGGGTCCGCCTCTGTTTCCGCTTCTCCCCGCGACGAAATCGGCCGGGCAATGATTGAACAACTTCGGGCGTTCAATCTCCAAGAACAAGAGAGGTTGAAGCTAAAGGAGAAGGAGTTGAAGCTAAAGGAGCAGGAGGCCGAGATGAAAGTCATGCAAACCGACCCCGGGACGTTGTCGGAGTTTGGACGAATGATCTATGAGCAAAGAATGAGAGAGATCAAGGAGAAATATAATTTACCTTAGTTTTTTTATTAATGTATCTTTTTTTAAATTATTGTCGCTTTTTTTATTTAATTAATGTATTTGTTTATTATTCGTGTTTCAATTTAATTAAATAATAAATTAATTACATTTTATTAATTTAATTTTAGAAGATGTATATTTAAAAATGTAAAAAATGAAGGTTTGAAGCCCCAATTTGAAGCCCCGGGGCTTCAAAACCATTTTCAGTGAATTTTGGGTGTAAGTTAAAGCTGACATGACAGAGAGAGAAAGTTTGAAGCCCCGATTTGAAGCCCTGGGGCTTCATGACCATTACCAGTGCTCTAAGAATACAAGTGGTAGGACATGCCCCTAAAAACCAACAATAGAATGCCACGAAAGCCCAACAAGAGATAGAACTAAGGGAAAAAGACCAAAGTAGGAATAAAATATTAAAAATATACTAAAATATGATTTTCATGTTTTTATTCTCGAAATAGGAGTTAAAATACATTTACATTACCAATCATGACCATATACATTACGTAAAATGTACATGTGCAGTGCCACATTACCACAATATGAACTCCTATTTAGGGATTAAAAACATGAAACTCCTACTTTGGTACTTTCTTTATATTTAGTCTTATTTAGGTAATTCGGTGGGGTTCTTGTGACACCGGAAAACGGTTCCACTAGCGGTGCCACTGCGTTTTTGGGCACCTCTGCAGAGGCGGATCCAGGATTTTACAACCATGGGGTCCTCTACCTCCCATTCTCATATCAAATTACTTCATAAGTACGGAGTATTAAGATTTAACAATAAACTAAAACTAATATTTGAAAAGTACCACAATTAATACATAGAAATAAAGTCATACGAAAATAATATTAATTAAATAAATTAGACATAAAATAAACATTAATATAATAATACTTATCACTTGCAATCCTAAATCAATTTTTATTGAAGAAAAATCTTTGATTCTTTAATGAATAAGTAATGAATAAAAAATAAATATATAAATTATTATATATTTATATATTACTAATCATATATCAAACTTCAAACTACCATAAAAATTAAATTTAGTAAAATAAAAAAGTTTTTAAGACTAATTACCTGTCGGGGCTGCCGCTGTGGATAATGGTTGAACTTCGGCGGCACGGCAAACAAAGGCCGGCGGGCGACGGGAAAGAGAGATGGAGAATCGCCGAAGGTTAGGGTTCAAAATTAAAAATTCGAAATAGAGAATTGGGGAAGGGAGGTCAAATTTGAAGAGAAAATAGGGGTTACGTATTTTAGTTTTTACGCGCAAAACGACATCGTCTTACTCCATGCTCTTTTTTAAAAAAAAAGAAAAAATTGGCTCTAAAAGATGAACGTTAGGGTTCAAAATAAAAAATTCGAAATGGAGAATTGGGGAAGAGAGGTCAAATTTACAGAGAAAATAGGGGTTACGCGTTTTAATTTTTACACGCAAAACAACATCGTTTTACTCCATTCTCTTTTTTTAAAAAAAAGAAAAAACTGCTTCTAAAAGACGAAGGTTAGGGTTCAAATTTAGAAATTCGAAATAGAGAATTGGAGAAGAGAGGTCAAATTTGCAGAGAAAATATGGGTTACACGTTTTAATTTTTACTCGCAAAACAACGTCGTTGTGCTCCATGCTCTTTTTCTTTAAAAAAAAAGAAAAAACTAACTTAAAAAGAATACCAGGATGGAAGTCGAACCCGTGCCACTGTCGTTACAAAGTCTCGCCACTTCCACTAAACCAAACGCCGTTCTAGTAATTAGCCGCTACGCCTTATTTATATATTAAAAATGTTTACAAACCTAATGTCTACACCGGGGTCCGTGGGGTCCCGGGACCCCATAAGACTCAAGGTGGGTTCGCCTCTGCACCTCCGGTGCTCCGTCCGTAAAATTGACGGTTTCTACCCCCACCAATCCACCCCCTAAACCCCCCACCCTACCCCCACCCCTGCACCACTACCCCAACCCCGGCGTAAACCCCCCACAAAATGTGTGGCTATTATGCAATGCATAATAGCCACACATTTTGTGGGGGGCTTACGACGGAGATGGGGTAGGGGTGCAGGGGTGGGGGTAGGGTGGGGGGTTTAGGGGGTGGGTTAGGGGCGGTAGAAACCGTCAATTTCACGAACGGAGCACCGGAGATGTCCCAAAAACGCAATGGCACCGGAGTGGCACCGTTCTCCGGTGTCACTAGAACCGGGCCGTAGGTAATTTCTTTAGTACAACAGACTAAAACATACTCCCCCGTCCTAATTTGAATTGTCTGTTTTGGTTTGCGATGTTTGACAAAAATTATATTTAAATCATTTTATATAAAAAATAGTGTAATATTAAAAAATAAAAAAATTATATATTTAAAACCTAGATCAAAAGATCTACAAAGGTCGTGGTGACACTACTATATTATTTTATCAACTGACTAACAAAATAGAGAAAAAAAGTGAATTTAGTCTGACCGTATGAATAATAGACATACAATTTAATTTGGGATGAATGGAGTACAAGAAAGCACAAGGCTGTCCTCACTAAGGGTGGGTGTGGTCCGTGATACCATAGGAGTTTATCACAGACTGTTCTTATTTAAATGATTCTGTATCAGTACTAGATCAACCCCAAAACTATTCGGTATCATTCCGTTTTGAAACAGAATGGTACAATACCATACTCATGCTCAAACCGTGATATGTAAGTTATAGAAGAAATATTTTAATTAAAAATAGAATTTTTTTTTAGGATAAATAAAAAGTGAAGTTGAATTTGTTTGAAGGGAAGGAGTAATAATCTAACCTGTGGAGGTATTGGACAAAAATAAACCCACATTTTTTGGACAATAACATCCCAAAGTTTGCAGAGTTTTTTTCCTTGACTATATTCACACTTTTTTGTTGTACTTAAAAGTTAAAACCACTCCAATCCACTTTGCCAATTGGTAAAATAACAATTACTATCACTTGTACCCGTCCTATTCATTAGAAAAACTATTTAATGATTATAAAGATAAATATGATATATTTCTGATTTTTTTTTTCTTTATTAATTCTTCACTCTTCTTATTCTTAGTGGTGTTTTAAAGGGTAAGCCTCCTATTTATAGTGGAGAGGCTTAGTGCTAACACTATTACAAATAGTATACATACGATTCAAATGGTAACTTGATGGTGGTGATAGACAATTTGTTCCTGCAACTATGATGGAGCATTACCCAATTAATTGATAAAAGAATAATTCATATATTTCTTAACACTCCCCCTTGAATGTTTATTTTCAATTGATGATGGGTAATTTGTGAAATGGGCGAAGATTTGAAACTCATTCTAATTTTTTGTACTGTTTCATTAAAAACCTTGTCAGAAAAAATTCACATGAACAACAACCTGATCAAGGGAAAAAGAGTACAGTTCATAAAATTTCCCCCCTCAGCTTAGCATAACTGACGAAAGTGACGTGTGCCAATCTTGTGTACGAGTTCTTCAAAATTCTTCGAGAGTAACGCTTTTGTAAATAAATTAGCGGGGTTCTCACTGGACTTGATTCGCTTGATGTCAACCTTTCTGTCTTTCTCGAGATCATGAGTTGAGAAAAACTTCGGTGTAATATGCTTGGTTTTGTCACCTTTGATGTATCCTCCTTTAACTTGAGCGATGCATGCGATGTTATCTTCATATATAGGAGTCGGGTGACTAGTGATTGCTTTTATATCGCATTTGCTCTAAATATGTTGGATCATTGATCGCAACCATACACATTCCTAATCTGCTTCGTGGAGAGCTATCAACTCTGTGTGATTTGATGATGTGGCGGTCAAAGTTTGCTTCATCGATCTCCATGAAGTTGTGGTACGTATCTCTATAAGTAAACACATATCCTATTTGAGATTTTGCCTTTTGTGGATCAGAGAAATATCCTACATCAGCGTATCCAACAAGAGTGGCCTTGGCACCTTTACGGTAGAATAGATCGAGGTTGATGGTACCATTGAGATATCGCAAAATGTGTTTAATTCCATTCTTATGCCTCCTAGTCAGGGTCGAAATGTGTCTGGCTAACAAGTTCACTGAGAATGCATTATCTAGCCAAATGTTATTTGCTAGATACATCAAAGCTCCAATAGTACTCAAGTATGGTATTTCTAGACCAAGTATTTCTTCATCATCTTCACGAGGTCGGAACAAATCATCACCTACATTGAGAGAGTGGACAACCATCGGGGATGTGAGAGGATGTGCTTCATCCATTAAAACTGCTTCAGAACCTTCTTCGTGTAATTTGACTGGTGGATGAATTTTCTGTCCTTCAAATGGTCAATTTGAAGACCAAAGCGAAATTTTGTTCTCTCAAGAACTTTCATCTCAAATCCTTTCATGAGATATTTTTCAATGTTTTCTATTTCATCAGAAGTTCTAATGATGTTTAAATCATAAACATATACTGCAATTATGGCAAAGCTTGATTTAGATCTACGGATGAAAAGACATGGGCTAATTGGATCATTTTTGTATCCTTCTCTGATGAGCAGATACTCACTGAGACGATTATACCATATCCTACTAGATTATTTTAGCTCATATATAGAATTTTTCAATTTTATGGAAAACATCTCTCGAGGTTTTGAACTATAAACCTCATGCAATTTTAGGCCTCCAAAAAAATTAATATATATGTCAGTATCGAGAGATCCATACAAATATGTTGTCACTACATCTATTAAACGCATTTGGAGCTTTTCAAAGATAGACATGCATATCAAAATATCAACGTAGTTGCATCAAGTACTGGGGAATAAGTTTCCTCATAATCAATTCCCGGGATTTGAGAAAAACCTTGGGTAACGAGTCGGGCTTTATATCTCACAATTTTATTTTTCTTGTTGCGCTTGCACACAAAAACCTTTTTGAAACCAACCGGTTTCACACCTTTTGTCGTAGGAACTATAGGCCCAAGAACACTTCATTTTTCAAGTGATTTCAATTCTGCCTGAATTGCTTCGTTCCGTTTGGCCAATCATGTCTACATCGGCAATCATCAATTGTAGTTGGCTCAATTTCATCATTTTCATCCATGATGTTTGTGGCGATGGCAAATGTGAATCTATATGAACATCTTTTATGTTCCATTGCAATCCCGTAGAAATCTAATTTATTGAGATTTCGTAATTATCAACTTTCTATCTTCATCTGAATTATTCGCATCTTCAGAGATTGTTAAATCCTCATTTGAAGCTATTTGTTAGTTGATATTATTTTTTATATCAACATGCTCAGTTTGTTCATTTTCTTTTTCCGAAGAGTGAACGTCTTTTGTTTCAAACATTGTCTCTTGTCTTTTAAGTTTTCTTGGTTTTGTATCTTTTAAACCAAGTGGCCTGCCACGCTTTTTGTGTGCTGAAGACTCATTTACAACAGTTCTTTCATTTTTCTCTGAAGGAATTTCAATTATGGCAGGAGCATTCACAACAGGAATATGTGACTTTGTTACTTTCTTTGAGTCTGTGAATGCGCCAGACAATTGATTTGCAACATTTTGTAGATGAATTATCTTTTGCACTTCTTGTTCGCATACATTTGTTCTTGAATCAAGAAAAGATAATGTGAGCATAATATAGCCCCGAGGAATACGCTGAAATCTTTTCACAAAGAATTTTAGTGCCAGATTTGATTGTCGTTAGACACAAGTATTCCTTTTGATTTTCTGTCATGGTTTCAATGTGATAGCTGTTGAATATAAGTGAGCCCTAGAGGCCAATTTATGATTGCATATCTATATTATATCAAGAACAATAGGAACTAAAGATTGTTTAAGTCGACTCGTGTCATTTAAACATAGCTTAGTTCTTAGAGTAGGCGCTCTAATAATATAGATGAGAACTACAACGTTCCGATTATGAAGCTGTTACAGAGATATAGGCTACGTCTAAAATATCCTTAGTCGAATATTATGACAATAATGATATCATAATATATCAAGACTAATACATATGAGGTGAGATAGCTGTGTCTCATAGGCTATAGATAAAGTGTTATCTAAATCTATACGTAGGCAAACATATTGGATATGTTGCTGGATTGACCCGCTATGAGAATAATATATGGGTTTAAGTTAAAGTGTTAATATTATTCTCATGCGACCATCAGTATACCTATCCTTCGATTTGAAGTCATTACGATCTCTGATAAGCTGAGTTGCATACTTTGAAGCATGATTTATGCCACCTGAAATATTGGTGGATGTACAATTATGTACTCTATATATATATATATATATATATATATATATATATATATATATATATATATATATATATAGCTTTAGATTGTGAGATCTAAGGGTCAAGATTTCATCAAAATTAGATGCACCAAAATGGTGCGAAAATGCATCACGTTGAAATGCATCATAAACCTTCGAAAATGCACTATCTCAAAATCT
Source organism: Cuscuta campestris (assembly GCA_900332095.2). NCBI lineage: Eukaryota > Viridiplantae > Streptophyta > Magnoliopsida > Solanales > Convolvulaceae > Cuscuta > Cuscuta campestris. The sequence continues at coordinate 446,265 of OOIL02001465.1, read as the reverse complement.
GAGCGCAGGATGCAATCTGAGCCGCACGATGCATCAGATCCGACGGCTAGATTTTATTCTCATTTCTCTCCACAAGGTGCATTCTCACGGGAACCGGCCCCTATATATATATATATATATATATATATATATATATATATATATATATATATATATATATATATATATATATATATATATATATATATATATATATATATATATATATATATATATATATATATATATATATATATATATATATATATATATATATATATATTGGTTCTGGTTAGAATGCAATCTTAGGAGAGAAATGAGAATGAATCTGGTGCTTTAGATTGTGAGATCTAAGGGTCAAGATTTCATCAAAATTAGATGCACCAAAATGGTGCGAAAATGCATCACGTTGAAATTCATCATAAACCTTCGAAAATGCACTATCTCAAAATCTGAGCGCAGGATGCAATCTGAGCCGCACGATGCATCAGATCCGACGGCTAGATTTTATTCTCATTTCTCTCCACAAGGTCCATTCTCACGGGAACTGGCCCCTATATATATATATATATATATATATATATATATATATATATATATATATATATATATATATATATATGTCATTAGACCAAGGGGTTCATTAGGCCAAATCTATCTGTTAGACACCTCGCACACCTCTAGAGGGGGGGTGAATAGAGGTGTTGTCCAAAAGACCAGTTTTTTTCGCGGAAACGTTCTTCACGAATATTCAATAAAAACAATGCACCACAAATTAAATAAAGTGAAGGATAAGAGCAATGCACACACGATATATACTGGTTCGGCCTAAATGCCTACATCCAGTCCCCGAAGCAATCGTGTCCAGGCCTTCACTAACCCGTCAAACTTAATGGAGTTTGACAATCTGAATACAACTCGAGAACTTGATTTCACTAGCCTCTTATCTTACCACCGAAGTTTTGATTTCACAAAACTCAGGATTTCTTCCACGTAACGTTTGATTTCACAAACCGTTAAGATTTCTACCACTTGGTGTAATCCCAACACCAAGAATACAAATCCCTTACAATAAAGTAAGAAAACAAACCGCAACCAAGTAATTCTCCCAACACGGAGTAGATTGTTGCAAATACAATGAAGCCCTTTAGAATATGGCAATATCTCTCAAAGACTCAAGCAATGAGGAAAAACTCAAGCAAGAAATGATTTAGCAATCAAAACAATTGCCTTGCTTGGATATAAGAAGGGGATTGAGTAGAATCTCTTTGGATATTCAAAGAATATGTTCTTGAAGTGTTTTCAATGTATATTCTTGGCCAAAAACACGAGATAGGGAGTTTATAGAAGTTAGGGAGTGGATAGGGATGAAAAGCATTCAAAAAACTAGCCGTTTGGTAGTTGAAACTGTCAAACTGTTCGACTAAATCAAGACTTAGTCGACTAGTTTTGGTGAAACTGCAATCTGACTTATTCAACTAGTTCTGGATTTATTCAACTAAGTCAGAATAGAATTTCAGGGATTTATTCGAATAGTTTTCAATTTATTCGAACAGTTTGCTAGAAAAAAATGTGTTTTAAAGGTAGGATGATAAGAGAATGAACCTTAGAGATTCCATACTCTTTAACACAAAATTTAAGACCTAAAACACTACCCAACTAAGGAAACAACCTCTTCGGTCTCGTTCCTTCCACCGATGCTCAAGTCCCTTCTTCACGGACAGATATGAACTTGTTGTAGCTTTGATTCTTAGCCTTGATGCACAATATGATGATGATGTTTTGTCACCCTTTTGTCATTATCAAAACCTAAAAGACAATGGGCAAAGGACATTGCAAAAATATATATTCATGATAGCACATTGTCCAACACTATCACCCTGGGGAGCACATGTATTATTTGTTAAAAAGAAGGATGTCTCATTGCGATTATGTGTGGATTACCAACTCAACAAGTTAACTATTAAGAATCGGTACCCATTACCACGAATTGATGCCTTGTTTAATCAGTTACGTGGAGCAAGTGTCTTCTCAAAGACGGATTTAAGGTCTGCACATCATAAACTTCTAGTTAAAGCTGATGACATTCCAAAAACTGCTTTCAAGACTTGTTATGGACATTACGAGTTTACGGTAATGCCTTTTAGATTAACCAATGCACCTGCAGCTTCCATGGATCTAATGAACCGAATATTTTGTCCCTACCTAGATCAATATGTTGTTGTCTTCATCGACAACATATTGCTCTACTCAAAAAATGTTAAAGAGCATGAAAAACACCTTAAGGTCGTACTCCAGATTCTAAGGGAAAATCAATTATATGCTAAGTTATCCAAGTGCGAATTTTGGTTGAAAGAAGTAGTTTTTATTGGACATATTATCTCAGATGAAGGAATTTGTGTAGATCTCACAAAGATTGTCGCAATTACTAAATGGAAAGCTCCGCGTAATGTTCGAGAAGTAAGAAGTTTTCTTACTTTAGCAGGTTACTATCATAGGTTTGTCCCTGGCTTTTCAATAAAAGCATCGCCCTTGCACAAGTTGTTGAAGAAAAACCAAAGGTTGCCAGAAAAGCTCCGAGGAACTGAAGACTACACTCACACAAGCTCCAGTTTTAGTTCTTCCCCTACGTCATTTATAGTGACGCATCTCATAATGGGCTAGGATGTGTGTTAATGCAAGAAGGGAAGGTAATAGCTTATGCGTCAAGGCAATTGAAAGAACATGAAAAGAATTATCCCACACATGATTTGGAACTAGCGGCAGTGATTTTGGCGTTAAAAATTTGGCGTCACTATCTATATGGCAAAAAGAAATACATCTACACTGATCATAAATGCCTGAAATACCTTCTCACACAAAAAGATATCAATTTGAGACAACGAAGGTGGTTAGAATTAATCAAAGACTATGATTGTGTCATCGACTATCACCCTGACAAGGCTAATGTTGTGGCTAATGCCTTAAGCAGAAAGACATTGGCTGAACTTCATGTTCAATCAACATTAGAAACTGAAATCCTTATAAGGCAAACTCAAGATCAATTTTGCAAAGAGACACCTGAGCTTGTTTCTAATGGTGAGAAACAAGAATTCTCTATTCAATCAAATGGAGGACTATACTATCAGTCAAGATTAGTTGTACCTGAAGGAGACATTCGGACTAAAATTATGCAAGAAGCACACAATACTATTTACACTATGCATCCTAGTAGTAAAAAAATATACCAAGACTTGAAACAACAGTACTGGTGGCAAGGCATGAAGCGTGACATCACAGAGTATAGAACGAGATGTTTAACTTGTCAATAAGTTAAGGCCAAACATCAAGTCCCATTAGGAGTACTACAACTGTAACGCCCTGAAAACCGGCTTAGAAGTTAATCGATAATTAAATAAATAAAAATTATTAATTGAGAACAATCTATTCTTTTAAAGAATTAGTAGATATTTTAGAGATTCTAATAATCTCAATATAACAAAACTAATCTGATGATAATTGTAAAGATTTAAATTAAAAGACTAATCTGTATTCATTAATCGAAAGAATTCAGACGGACCAGATAGAACCGGTAAATACTTGTTAAATGATATAAAAGTTATATCATTGGGTAGGGATCAACGAATCCAATCCAACAACGCGAACGAGTATCAATTCGGAGTAAGTTGGCCCGAAAAATGTGTTTTTACTCATACAGGTTATTTGAAATCTCGAAACACAAAACCCTAGGCATATAAATACTCCCTCCGTCCTATATCTTTCTTCTTGTTGCACAAAACGAAGAAAAATCCTTAGTTTTTTCAATCTATTTTATTTGAATATTGGTATAGAAATAAAAAATAAAACATACATATTTAAAAACTACATCAAAAGTTCAACAAAACAAGTGGTGACAAGAATATTTTATTTTATCATATAGGCCATGAAAAACACAAATAAATATAAATTCCCGTGAAGTTGGAATAGTGCTGGGGGAAAAAAGAAATAGGCAGAGGAGGGAGTATAAACTTTCACGCGCAGCTCCTCTCTCGCACGCGATCGCCGTCCCTTGCGTCTCTTCTTCCTCGCCGACCAATCCATCACCGCCGTTCTTTTTTCTTCGACCAGACATGAGCAAAGAACGGAGAGAGAATGGAATTTTTCTCCTATTAAACAATCTCCAGCCTCCTCCTTCGAATTGGTGAGCCAGCGGCGACGGCAGGGACTGGAGAAACCAGCGAGGGTGCAACAAAGATTCCCCCCTTCCAGTGAAGAACTCGGATGCTAGAAAAGACAAAGATGGTAGAGACTGGAACTACGGCGAAGTGCAGCGACGATTGGCAACTTCCTTCTGGCGACGGGTCCAGACAGCGGCGAGCACGACTGACCCCTCTCTCTGCTCTGGCCAATTCCTTCAGCTACGGCAACGAGTAGACCCGATGTGGCTCTTTCTTAATCCGGCGACCTCCGGGTGTGGTGGTGAAGACCAGCGATGTCCGGGCTGATTTGGGGAACGAGGCGGGACCCGGATAGTTACATGAGTACCTTGACGACCTCTGGGAAGTGAAGAATACGATTGGATAGTAGCTATTGCAAAATTGGCAGTGACGGTGCGACCCCCTTTAATGATCGGTTGAACGAGGTTCTATCTTATTAAACCAAAGGTGAGTACGTGGACATATAACACTAGAATATGCTTCTTCTTCTTTTTTTTTGAAAGTAAAGAAACTTCATTATCGTAAAAGAGGGATTACAAAATCCGGGGGAGTAGAAACCCAAACAGAACGACGGGTCTCTGCTCTTCTCGCAAGAGAATGAGCAACAACGTTTAACTCTCTACGAACAAAACTGATGGAACTAGAGCAAAAACCGACCAACAAGGCCTTACACTCAACAATTAACGAACCAAAATAAGAAGTAAGAGAGAATGAAGTATCTGAAATTGCCGAAACCACACGTTGACAATCCATCAAGATCTCCACGTTATGAATATCAAGCGTCTTAATCCATGATAGAGCCTCACGACACGCCATAGCCTCCGCCATAAGAGGGTCCGGAGAACATAGTAATTCCCCATTAATAGCAGCAAGAAAACAGTTCGTCGCAGAAAATAGAGCACACCCAAAAGCAACCCTACCACTATCCGGCGCAAAAGCAGCATCAACAAAACACCGATAGGTAGAAGAAACCCCCGGAACCGCCCCCAACACTGCCCCAGCAACAGCCCCTGCCATAGCCCACGGCCCTGCCTGCACCGTCCCCGACACCCCCTACAACAGCCC
>OOIL02001465.1:385763-440592 GCA_900332095.2 Cuscuta campestris | reverse complement strand
CCCCTGCAACAGCCCCCGAAACTGCCCGCTCATGCCACTCCTTGCACAGCTTCCGGATCAAACACACCGTGGACTGAGGCGTAGGCACCTACCTCTCCCAAACCGCCTTATTGCGTGCTTTCCAGATCGCCCAAACCCCCATGATGACTGGACGAAGTTCAAGCAATGAAAACCTGTCAAACATATGCATCATCCATGCATTGAAATACAGCCCTAAAGGATTGCTATAAGAAAATCCAAGCTGATTCCAAACCATTTTCGAGAACGGGCAAACAACAAAAATATGATCAATATTTTCACCCGGAGTCCCACACAAGGGGCAAAGGTTGTCCAGGGCCATACCTTTAGAATTAAGAGAAGAGATGGTCGGAAGAATGTCCCGAAGAGCTCGCCACACACAGACCTTGAGCTTCGGAGCCACTGAAACCCGCCAAAGTTGACGCCACTTTGAAAAACCCGGACAGACTGTTAACTCCCCGACCGAACGCCGATAACCTTCTTTCACCGAATAAGCTCCCCAGGACGGCCCTTCCCAGTACCAGTTATCATCACTGATGGTGCCCAAAGGTAGTGCAAGAATGCGTTGCACATCAACAGGCAAGAACCATTCCCGCACCACTTCCTCCTTCCAATGACCCGAACCAGACTCAATCAAAAATTCTACTGGGAGATTGGGCATAAACGGTGGTCTCTCCGTAAGGATACAAGGTTGTTGAGAATCATTAAGCCAAGGACTACCCCATATCAGAGTGTCCCGACCATTACCCACCCTACGACGGATACCCTCCAAAAGCAGTGATTGTGACTCCAAAATACTTCGCCAACAAGAACTAGGATTAGCCCCCAAATGAGCCTCCAAAAATGAAGACGTAGGAAAGTACCTTGCTTTAAAAACCCGAGAGACAAGTGCCTCAGGTCGGGTGAGAAACCTCCACCCCTGTTTTCCCAGCATCGCTACATTAAAAGCTCTCACCTGTTTAAAGCCCAAACCACCAAAATTCTTTGGCACTGCCATCCTTGTCCAAGACATCCAATGGATCCCTTTAGAATTCTGCCCTTTCCCACCCCACCAAAAGGAGTTCATAAGCTTTTCAATACTTTGACAAAGTTGAGATGGTAACAAAAAAACACTCATAGCAAACTGAGGCATAGCTTGCGCAACTGTCTTCAGCAGAATTTCCTCTCCGGCCTTCGAGAGAAGTTTCTTTGACCACCCACTCATCCGCACATGAATCTTATCATGGATATATGAGAACACATTAGCTTTATTTCTTCCCAGGAAAGGGGGGAGACCAAGATATTTACCAAAATCGGAAGCTTGCTCTACATCAAAAAATTGAGATAAAAAGTCTCTTGTCGGACTGGGGGTGTTGCAACTGAAACAAATGCTGGATTTTCTATAGTTAACAACCTGCCCGGACAACCTCTCATACTCCGATAAGCATCTCTTGACCACCACAGCCTCCTCTAGTGTTGCCTTAAAAAACAAAAGACTATCATCTGCAAAAAGAAGGTGCGAGACAGAGGGAGCTCCTCTAGCAACCCGAATCCCGTGGAGCACACCTTCACTGACCTTGTTCTGCAGCATTAAGGATAAGCCCTCCGCACAAAGAATAAACAGATAAGGGCTCAATGGGTCGCCCTGTCGCAGTCCCCTCGTAGGAAGGATCGGTTCTGAAAGATCACCATTAATAAGCACCTGATATCGAACGGTGGAGACGCATAACATAACTAGGTTGATCCATTCCTCATCAAAGCCAAGTTTTCCCATCATAGTTCGCAGAAATGGCCACTCCATACAATCATAAGCTTTAGCCATATCCAACTTCAAGCCCACCCAACCCGTCAAGCCTGTCCTCTTCCTACGCAGAAAATGCCCCATCTCGGCCGCCAACAAAATATTATTTGAGATGAGACGGCCCGGAAGGAAAGCGGATTGACTTTCAAAAATGATTTGCTGGAGTATAGGTTTCAACCGGTTTGCCAACATTTTTGCCATAACCTTATACGTGATATTGCATAACGCAATGGGACGGAGATCGCCCACAACCTGTGGCGCCTGTTTCTTTGGAATAAGGACCAGCGTGGCATCATTCATTCCCGGAGGGAACGAAACTTGACGAATACACTCCAGAACAGCCCTTGTCAAGTCCTGGCCCACCACTCCCCAATTTTTCTGAAAAAAAGCAGGATTCATCCCATCAGGCCCAGGCGCTTTGTCCGGGTGCATAGAAAAAATAGCCTGCTTAACTTCCTCCTCACCAAACTGAGCCAGCAACCCTTCATTTTGTTCTCTCGAAACCCGCGGGACAATGGAGTCAAAAAACGAGGAGTCAGCAACCCCCTTAGACGAAAAGATGTCCTTAAAATACTTTGTAATCAAAGCTTTTAAGGAATTCCCAGCATGCCAGACTACATCCGAACCCTTAAGCCCATGAATAAAGTTCTTTCGCTTTCGGTGAGACGCATATTGGTGAAAAAACCGGGTATTAGCATCACCAGAATTAAGCCAGTGTTGCTTCGCCCTTTGTCGCCAATATAGATCCTCTTGGTCCCTTAAACAGGCAAGCTCCTTTTCATAATTGTTATCGTGGTTGATCTGTGTGATTTATCTATATAATTGTTGATTGTGGTTTTGGAAATTGTTATCGTTAAATCAAAAAGGGTAGTACGCATGATTTAGGCGTTGATTGATGAATTCATGTGCTTGATAATGTTTAGAATGTTAATATGAACCTATTCATTTTTGTGTTATGAGATTGTTGTCGATCTAAGGCTGAAAAAACAAAACAGGTAAGAAGTTAGAAATTATTGGGTTAGACGGTAGGTGGTACCGCCGGGACGGTACCGTGCTACCGTCACACTCTGTTTATTTCATTCCCCTGTGATGGTAGCTGTGACTATTCGATACCTAGGTATCGGACGGATGGTAGTCCCTACCACCCATTTGGTAGTCGGCTACCGTGACAGCCCCACCGGAAGAGCCTAGATGGTTCGGTCGGTACCCCCGGTACCGTAGGATCAGTACCCAGGTACCGTGAGGAGGGTATCCCGTACCGAGACAGGTATCGTTTAGTACCTGATGCCGGGTTTGTCAATCTCTGTTTTCGTCAAGGATTGATTCCGAGACTCCGTGTGTTGCATGACGGTAAGCATGGGTGTTTACACCCAGTGTTAGGCCGTTATTTGATTATGTTGGATATCTTGTTAAATGCATTATGGATTTATGGATGTTATATCATGTATTGATTAATGAATGTTGAATATATCACCTAGAAGAACTCTAGGAAATGACCTGAATGGATTAGTGGCAAGGTATGCCATAAGTATAGTAAGTTAGAGCCATGTGGTACCTGCTGGGTCCAATGGCTGATCGGGTAAAAACGTGTACACGGAGATCTAACAACTATAGTTCCGAAGGGGACAGGGATCGCACCCACCCAACGAGGAACTCTCGAGTTGGTTTGAGTTTGACCTTCGTTCCGAAGGGGAAGGTCATGACTCCATATACAATCAGTTAAGCATTAACCTAGTATAGGTTAAGAGCCAAGTATGATAAGAAAAGTTAAGTAAACTAAAAAGGAAAGTACCTAATACTTACATCATTGTTGTTTGTATCTTATGAACTGTCATGTCATTGATTATGCATGTTATACCTCGTATGTCGTGTGGTTGTTGCTAAGCATGTTTTGTGCATGATATCATGTGATGATTATGAATTAGTGGATTCGCCTATGTGTATGTTCGAACTGTTAGATATTTCTCACTCAGCTTCATTGCTAAGCGTGTAGCCTCTTTTGCCCCTTTGTTGCACGTAGGTGGTGGTGGAAGATTGATTATGTAATCCATCCCGGAGAGCAGCATGACGGAGAAGATGTACAGATACGGGAATTTAATAAAGTTGATGTTTGTTTAAATTATAAGGCTCCCGCACTATTTGTATAAACTCCGATATGTATTTAAATGATTAAAATTGTTTGAGTTTTAAATTAAATGCTTTTAGTTTATTGGAAAATATTGTATGTGGACACCAATTTAGTAGCAATCCGGTTCGCTAACCTATATATTTTGGTGACGCGGGTTGGGGTGTTACAACAACCTATTACTATTCCTGGATGGAAATGAGACCGTTTAACAATAAACTTTGTCATTGGTCTACCTCAAACTCTAAAGAAGAATGATTCAGTTTGGGTAATCGTGGATCGACTCACAAAATCGGCTCACTTTTTACCTTTTCGAAGAGATTTTTTCATTACAAAGACTGGCTGAACTTTACATTCAGGAAGTTGTATGACTTCATGGAATACCCCCTCTCTATCATTTCTGACAGAGACCCAAGGTTCACATCCCAATTTTGGCAAGTATTTCAAAAGGCTTTGGGAGCTAAGCTACACCTCACTACGACTTTCCATCCTCAAACAGATGGACAATCAGAGCGAGTTGTAACAGCCCGAACCGCGTGACCCGAATACAAGGACCAGCGGATCGGGTTGTCACTAAATTGGTATTCAGACACAATAATTTTCAAAACAATTTAAAAACATTTAATTCAAAACAATATATAAATATCCATCGGAGTTAACAAAACACTGCGGAAGCCTTTAAGTACTTAATCAAAATACAACTTTGGGTTCTTGCCCTTAAAAAAACATATTTAATCCAACTTAAATATTAAACCAGACAACTCCTTCAGCCAGCATCCATCCACCTCCCTGCCCTTGCTGCCCTCCAGGATATTTCCTTATTCGTCATTCATATTACCTACGTGTAGCAAATAGGAAAAAGGGCTACACGCTCAGCATTGAAGCTAAGTGAGAAATATCTAACGTTTCGACTACGCACATAGACGAAGCCACTAGCTCATAATTCCATACATTATCATGCACATAAGTACAACAGTTATTACATCAACAATATCAATAATTCACGCAACATGTTACTTACCTCAATTATTTAGCTGCATAAGTTATCAATTCAACATTCAGGCTCCTACATCAACTCATAGCAAATACTAGCTCATAACCTATACTAGGCTAAGGCCAATTTCCTCATTATCCACATTCTTATCTTAGGACTTAGAGCCACTACCTACGACCATGACTCAAAGTCTATTCTATGACATCAGAACCACTACCTACGGCCATGATTCTGGTCAAACCTAGTACCTACGGCGCCGGTTGGGTGGAACCTCCAATCCTTCAGATCAGATCTCAGATTCCATGTATGTACATCTTTACCCGAATGCCACTGGACTAAGTCCATAGGGCTCTACACCTATTGTCATCTTACAAATCTCAATTCTCACAAGTAGTTCTAGAGTTCTTCTAGGTAACCTATGTCATTAAGTTTAGTTATCTAGATCCAAGCTATCAATAAACACAGTATATTTTATTCGTACAAGACATATCACATTACCTTTATTATAAATCAAGAGAACAGAATTAGCTAAATATATCATCATGCAATCCACACAATTTCAAATAAGGAACGTACCTGGTCATCCTTGTTCCACCAATTCAAACAATAACATATAATATAATTAAATCATAATTTAATTATAAGCAAATAAACCACGTAATCAATCATGCGAAACTACGAACGTGAATTTCAAATCTATATACATAATCTAGCGTTAGATGTGCAAGTTCTGACCTCGATTAATTGGCGAATTAAACAAAACAAATAGTCGAAGATTTTCCGGCGAGCAGACGGCGGAGGCACTGGGGTCAGCGGCGGTTGAGGAAGCAGCAGTGACGGCAGATCGATTTCCTGGTTGTCTGTTCTTGTCGCACGTCCTGGCTTCGTCTCTCTCGCGGCAGCAAACAATAACTCCGTATAGACGTAATTTGCCGTAGAACCAATGACTCCGTATATGAATTTATATAGAGAGGCAATTGCGCTTTACAATTATAACTAGGAGTATATTACGTGCATACTCCATTTTTAATATTGCTATTATATTATTTTAACTCTTTACATTTATGATACGGGTCGTGTAGAGGAAGAACACGAGAGCCCAACGGATCATGAGCAAGGAAGTCCAACAGAAGACCCACCGGACTCATTGACGCCCAGTCGGCCTCGTAGGAACGCGGGGCGACCCCGACGCTATGATGATTATGTTTGATTTTACTTTATGCTCGGAGTAATTTTTCTTTTCCTTATTTTAATTATTGTACTTTAGATTTTCTTAGGTGAGCAAATTATAAGCTCCTTCGAGGGTTTCTTTTCGGTTCTTTACCTCGATGCTTTTCTTGAACTGACAGGATTAGGGTTAGGGTTTTCTCTTTTCTTTATATATTGATGTACGCCACTTATAACAATATCAATACATCAATAATAGAGTATTTTAGTAGTTTGTTTACCTCTTCGGTGAACGCCGCCCAGCCTCAAACCTACGTTAACCACGTAGGGTTTTTGTCTTTCCCCCTTAACCCTTATCATCTGGTGCTCTCGTTGCCGTCCTCATGACGACGCCCCAGCCTAAGTCTCAGATGATAAGGGTTAAGGGGGAAAGACAGAAACCCTACGTAGTTAACGTAGGTTTGAGGCTGGGCGGCATTCACCGAAGAGGGAAACAAACTACTAAACTACTCTATTATTGATGTATTGATATTGTTATAAGTGGCGTACATCAATATATAAAGAAAAGAGAAAACCCTAACCCTAATCCTGTCGGTTCAAGAAAAGCATCGAGGTAAAGAACCGAAAAGAAACCCTCAAAGGAGCTTATAATTTGCTCACCTAAGAAAATCTAAATTACAATAATTAAAATAAGGAAAAGAAAAATTACTCCGAGCAGAGAGTAAAATCAAACGTAAACATCATAGCGTCGGGGTCGCCCCGCGTTCCTACGAGGCCGACTGGGCGACAATGAGTCCGGTGGGTCTTCTGTTGGACTTCCTTGCTCATGATCCGTTGGGCTCTCGTGTTCTTCCTCCACACGACCCGTATCAATTTATTTATTGAACTGTAATGTCTATTTTACTCACCACGCTTTATACGCATATCCAAATTTAACGAACCATATACCATTGGTCACTGTTTTACGAGACCTACCCAAAAACCCAATTTTTATTTAAAACAGACAACTTTACAAATAATTCATATTTTTGAGTAAATAAATTTTAATATTTATTTTATTAAAATAACGACTAGCTACAAAGCCGGTTTTCGGGTCGTTACACGAGTAATACAGATTCTTAAAGACATGATGAGGTCTTGTGTCATCGACTTTGGAGGAAACTGGGAAAAGTATTTACCTCTAATGGATTTTGCATACAATAACAGTTATCAATCGAGCATTCAAATGGAACCATACGAAGCACTATATGGAAAGAGGTGCAGAACTCCTGTATGATGGACAGAATTAAATGAGCGTAAGTTGATTGGACCTGAAATAGTTCGAGACACTGAACACAAGGTAAAGACCATTCAAGACAAACTCAAAGCCCCATCTGATCGTCAAAAGTCCTATGCTTATCTCAAACGCAAAGACATGGAGTACAAAGTCAAAGAAAAAGTATTTCTAAAAGTATCACCGTGGAAACATGTCTTATGATTTGGGAAGAAAGGAAAATTAAGTCCAAGATACATTGGTCCGTACGAAGCCATTAAACGTATAGGCTAGTGGCCTATCTGTTAATTCCATGATGTTGGCTAATCTTTTGGCAAAATAGAATCCCATATTTGTTAGATGTTTTACAAGGTAGAAACCTATATTTGTTAGGAGAGATTTATTTTATTTAGACTTCTAGAGTTGCTACAGTTTTCAAGGTTGACACAGAAGATGCTACAACACGATGCTGCAACACACTGTTTCGGATCAGAGGTCTGAGCACGAGATTTTAAGCTACAATCTGAATTAGAGACCTATTGGGATTGTGATTACATGATAATAACTCCAACTGTACATGCTAAGGAATTCCAACTCTTTAGGCTACTTGTGGATCAAGATTAAGGAAGTAGAGTTCAAGCCAACTTCTACTATCCTATTCCTACTAGGATTGTGTTAAGAGGATCCTATAAAAACGCAGCAGGTCCCTGGGAATTACTCGGAGCGATTGAGAGGGAAAACAGAGAATATACGCTGATGTAGAGCATTCCCGTCGCGTCCCGGAGCTTCCCGTGCGTAAAGAAGGTTACGATCTACATTAAGGAGGAGATCTTCAACGCCAAACAGATCGTGACGTCCAGGAGATGAATTAGAGCTGAACAAGTGGGCTGCCAACACGTTTGTCCTCGTGATCTCGGTGGAGATGTGATAGCCAAAGCGGATCTGAACAGAGTTCGGGTTAGAAATCCTAGATTAGAAGTTTTGTCATAACAATTGAGAGAAGTGTGTCTCATCATGTTGTTATGTACCGGTGTAACTTGCATCTAGTGATTTAGTGGAGGGCTATTACACAGACGTGGGCCCCGCAGACTAGGAGAATTTGCTCCGAACTGCGTAAACATATCTGGTGTTATTTTTTACGCTTTTTATAGTTACAGCATTCTGCCCAGTAGACGCTGTAACGCTCTCTGCATCATCTGCTTCTGTGTGCGTGCTTGTGACAGAGAAGTGTTATAGCACACTGTCCGTCATCTGTTACTGTGACAGTGATGCAGCGTCTTCTCTGCAGCATAGTGGATTGATTTGTTTGCATAGCTCTTAATTGGTGATTTCCACTGCGCCCCCACGAACTTTCACTATCGTCTCGCATTACCAAACGAGCTCAACAAGATACACGATGTTTTCCACGTATCAATGTTGAGAAGATATCAAGCAGATCCCACACATATACTACAACCAGGAATGGTAATCTTGGATGAAAACTTAACTTACGAAGAAAAACCTATTCAAATCCTTGACCGAGAAACCCGTCAACTCATAAGCAAGAAAGTGTCACTTGTCAAGGTTCTCTGGAGGAATCACGCCACAGAAGAAGCAACTTGGAAGACAGAAGAACCAAAGCCACAACAGTACCCACATTTGTTTGATCATATGACAGGTAAATTTCGAGGACGAAATTTCTTTAACGGGAGAAGAATTGTAACATCCTTAAATAGGGCCTAGAAAGATTTAGTTAAAAATAATAAAAAAAGAAATTAAATTTAAATAAATTAATATGATAATCTAAAAATAATAAAATATATTTGCAATCAAAGTTAAAAAAATTTATTTTTATAAAAATGGTTTGGGAATATTAGTTGGAATTGGATCCAACTTAATTTAATTTTGGGCTAAGCAATAGAATTGGGCCAAAAAAAGCTGTGAAATACGAAATAAGTACATAAAAAATCACTAACATAAATGAGAAGTTGAATAGCTAAGTGGAAGTTAATGTTGAATTTGAGCTATGCCACCTGAGTTCGAATTCCACTCTATGTAGTTGAATTATATATTTTTTTCTCTTTACACGAAAATTAATGATATACTTCTCAAAAATATCCAATCTCTTCCCTAATCAATTTTTTTACTGGAACTATTTTGGAATCTATTTATAAGCTATTTTGGAGTCTTTTTAGTTACTTTATCACATTAAATTACTCCACATCAATCCAAACGTCATCAAATATTCTTAAAATATTTTTTGGATGTTGATGACATATTTGAAGAGTTTTACACTTCTCTTGATTTTTTTTATGATCCTGAATTTATGATGTTAGAACCCTCCAAAAATAATCTAAATTTTCATGATCAAGTTGAGGTAATATTTATTGGTTGTTTCTACAAGTTTTTTCCTATAAATAGCCCCATAAGTTCATTTATTTTCTTCACAAAACTTCCTTTAAAATTGCAGCAACTTTTCTCTTCTTTATACTCTATATATCCACAAAAATATTAAGTTATTTTACTCCCAATACACTACCAAAACTTTTCCCAAAAGACTAGAAGAAGTTAGAGCCAACAAGAGTTTCATTAGAGCCCGTTTAAGGAAAGGAAACCTTCCGATAATTATGCATTTTTCTTAAATGTTCTTCAAGTTATTGAAACACTTTTTGCTATTTTGTGTTTCTTCGGTACAGCTCAGTAACACCTCTAGAGTCTTGGTTCCTTAATAGTTTTCATCAACTTTATTTCACCTTTTCTCTTGAACTCGAGGTATGTACAAAATCGTATTGCACGGACGTCCCGTTCAACTACTATATTTGTAAAAATTCGTTAAAAAAACACTCTTTGTATGATATGTAGTTATCTTTTAAAAAAATACAAAGTAGTATTTTATTCACAAATTAATATTTTTAATACTTTTAAAACTAAAGTTTTAAAAGTGATTTATTATAAAATATTGATTTATAAAAATGACTTGATATATAGGGAATAATATTCATACTTTTATATTATCATATGTTTGAACAACTTGAGATCATCGTAAACTTGTATTTCGGAGCAACTGTAGGACACCCCTATCACCGCTCATCGTATACGTATACAGAACCATCAGCTAAGGTTGCAAGAATGATGCCTAAAAGGTAGTATTTCTCAGGGCTACATTCGGAGACCCCGGGTGTATGTTTTTAACTTAAATATTTCGTATCTTAGTAGTTTGATACAATCTTATATAAGGTTTTTATCTAACTTATAACTATGTAGTTTCATATATGGAAATTCATTCTATAAAAGTAAGGTATTGATTTTCGTAAAAACTATACTTTTACGAGACTCCATCCTATATTGTTTTGTACCACTCAGCAAATATGTTGAACGTACAGTATTTTTTGTTTTTATTGTGCGTAGGTGATGTAGCTGGAACAAGTGGAAGTGCAGGACATGGCAATTAAATCCGTTTAAATAAATATGGTTATGTGTTTATTTTATTTGCTTGAATAAAAAGTTTGTATTTTTTTATAACGTCATGTTCACAAATATATTGTATTTTAAACTCATTTCCGCTATTTTTAATAAATATTTATATGATGTTTTTATAAGAAATTAGTATATTTCCTCTTAACTCTCTAATATGGAATAATCAACGAGACTGTTCAAATTAGAGTGTTACATATTCATTACGTAGCAAGGCCTATAGAGTCTTTAATAAATGTAACTTAACTATTGAAGAATCTCCTTACATTGTGTTTTCCAAGGTTAATACTCGCTTGGAGAGAAAGGATATTAGTGATGGTCTTGAAGATTCATTTGAGAGGATACATATCCATGACGACGAAGAGGATGAGAACCCAATGCATCAATGGATATGAATAATCAAATGGGAACATCCCCAAGTTGAGGAAACACCTTAAATGAAAGAGATGCTTCATGAAGAGGAGGAGGAAACCAAACCACCCATAGTATAGAGAATAAACAAGAAGCATCCACTTGACAAGGTAATCGGTGACATCAGCAGAGGGGTAGGTACTCGTAACTCTCTCAGGGACATCGTAGGGCACATGGCTTTTGTTTCACAAATTGAACCTACAACCATTTCGGAATAAATTAATGACAAACATTGGACCTTGGCAATGCAAGAGGAGATTAATTAATTTAAGCGTAATGACGTATGGGAATTGGTGCCAAGGCCCGATGAGCAGAAAATTATTGGTACAAAATGGATCTTCCGTAATAAACTAGACGAAAATGGGATGATCACTAGAAACAAAGCTAGGCTCGTAGCTAAAGCTACAATCAAGAAGAAGACATTGGTTTCGAAGAAACTTATGCACCAGTAGTACGTTTAGAAGCTATTCCTTATTACCTTCTTTTGCCTCGTCTATGGATTTTAAACTATACCAAATGGATGTTAAGAGTGCCTTCCTCAATGGTTTTATTCAAGAGGAAGTGTATGTTGACCAACCCTTGGATTTGAAGACTTTGAGTTCCCGAATCACATCTTCAAACTCAAGAAACTAATCTACGGTCTTAAACAAGCACCTCATGCTTCGTACGAATGTTTGAACACATTTCTTTTGGACAATGGGTTCAAAAGTGGAAAAGTTGACGAGTCTTTGTGCAAGGAGTTTTCAAAATTTATGACCAAAGAATTCAAGATGTCTATGATGGGGGAGCTTAACTTCTTCCTGGGACTACAAGCCAGACAAATGAAAGAAGGCACTTTCATTTGCCAATCCAAATATTGCAAGGAGCTATTACAACATTTTGAAATGGAAAACACCAAAGCTATGGCAACACCAATGAGCATATTCGACCATCCGAACAAATACGAGAAAGGTAAGGATGTTGAAGTCAAGAAGTATCGAGGTATGATTGGATTCCTTCTTTACCTTATCGCTAGTAGGCCTCATATTATGTTTAGCATATGTCTATGTGCCCGGTACCAATCATGTTAAAAGAAATCACACTTAACGACGGTTAAACGGATCATGAAATACCTTGTTGGCACGATTAGCGTTGGACTTTGATATCCAAAAGGCTCTTCTTATTCCGAGTTAGACCGCAAAAGCACAAGTGGGACGTGTCACTTGCTTCGAAGTTCGTTACTATCATGGTTTAGTACGAAACAAGTTAGTGTTGCATTATCCATAACTAAAGCGGAATATGTTGTCGCCACGAGTTTTTGCACTCAAATCCTTTGGATGAAATAACAACTTGTGGACTATCGCCTTGGTATCGATCATGTCCCTTTTCGATGTGATAATACTAGCGTGATAAGCTTGACGAAGAACCCCGTTCTTCATTCAAGAACGAAACACATTGACATTAGACATCATTTCATTAGAGATCATGTTCTCAAAGGTGATGTCAAAATTGAACACATGGAAACGAAGCATTACTTATCCAACATTTTTACAAAACATCTGGAGAAAGAATCGTTCTTCCTCATTTGTAGCGAACTCGGAATACTTGACTCCATGATGATCTATGTTGTGCATTTTAATCTTATTAAACATTTACTAACTTGAGCGTTGGAGGCTCTTTTGAGTCTATTTTGCAAGTACCCTAACTCAACAAAAGTTGTAAAAAGCAGGGGGAACAAAAAACAGCAATATCCACTAAGCTACATCTTTGTACAGACATCGATGTAGCATACCCATCATTGCAGTTAGGAGGAGTCAATCCAACCAAGGCTTTTTCCAATGCCAACTTAAACATTGATGTAGCATATAAAACATCGATGTTTCAGAGAGTCCTCTTACTTCACTTTTTTCCAGCCCCGTTTTGAACAACGTTGTATGGATATCAACATCGCTGTACAAAAGTTACAATTTTTAAAAATTATCGTTGAACAGCGATGTATTCACCCCTACATCGATGTCCAAACAGCGATGTTGCATTTCAAACATCATTGTTCTGGGGCGCACTCTCATATATAAACCTTTTTACAGGTGCGTTTGACATAGCATTGTTGGCACAAAACATCATTGTATTCAAAAGTTACAAAATTCATGTTCTCACTAGTATAAAATCGAGCAAAAAAATTTCCTTATTTGAATCAGAGACGTAAAAAACGATTCTAAAGGGAATTTAATTTTGCCAATCGGATGTTATTTAAATCAGTTATTAAAAAATAACGGATTTAAATATGTAGCATCTTTTAAATAAGTAATTTCTTATAAGCGATTCAAAGACCTTTTGAACCGGTTATTAGGAATAACTGATTTAAAAGAACATTTTAAATTCGACCACATATTACCTTATCTTTTACGCGATCTTAAAAGAACCCCCATCGTCCTCTTTACCTCTTTTCACCGACGTTTCCGCTTAACCTTCATTGTCGTCGTTACCTCCATCGTAGCCGTCCACGCTGTCGCCCACGCCACCCTAGTCCGCCCACGCTATCGCCGGCCAACGCTAGCCCCTAGCTCGCCACGATGTCGCCCTCGCCACCCTAGCCTGTCTACGCCATCGCCTGCCAAAGATCACCCCCACCTCGTTCACGTCGTCGCCAGCGCCACCCCGAAGTCGCATCCGCCATCGCCGGTGCCACGTACGTCGTCGCCCGCCACCTCCTCTCCAAAACTCAAAGGTTTTTTTCTTTACTTTAAATCATTTTTTTACTTTTTTTGTGTATAATTTGTGCATTACTATAAAATGTGATATTAAAATTTTATTTCAATGTATTTACTTTAATTACTAGATACATGAATTGCTTTTGTGTTTATGTCTTAATTGAAATGTGACATTGTGATATTCAAGTGAGATCTTTATTTTTTGTTTCAAATATAGTTTGTTTAATTATTTTTCATTTCATGCTACATGATCTGAAATGCTATAATATAGAAATGACATATATCTGTCGACCTAGATACCCGGTTAAAATTTACAAATTAGGAGTAAATTTAAATAGCTCCCAGTTTGGAGCTGTTTTTGAACTGTTTTTCTCACTTAATTAAGTGGTGAATATATTTTTTCTCTTTGTTCCATCATTTTTTTTGTTTGGAATTTTCAAAATGCATTCTTCGGGTGTATATGTAACTACATTACATCGTGCACTTACATTCACTAGTGAGGGTGGCGTTTTAAGAATGTGTTAGGATGGAGTAAAGAAGGATCATTTGTATAATGAAGAAATGATGCCGGATTTTTGTTACATAATAAGAATTAAAATAATGGGTTGCTTGCATTTGTTATATGTCTGTGTATATATGTGAAACGAGTGTTAATTATGTTGTGAATAGTTTTGTATGAAATCCTTTGTCGTTGTTCATGTATTGCCTAGCAATTCATATGAAGGATTGCTATGATAGATATGCCGTGTACATCACTTGAATTTAGTTCTGGTTTGGAGGAGTTTATTCGTTTCGTAGGGGAACATTCAAAAGAGGGTGAAAAGATATATTTCCCTTGTAACTTTTGTCATAATCATTTTATGGTTGATAGCATTAAGGATATAAGATTCCATGTGTGTCGCAGGGGTTTTGACCCAATATACACGCAATGGAAATGACATAGAGAGTTAGAAAATGCTTGTACCTATAGCTATACTAATAATGATGTAGAAGACAATATTGATGATATCCACGGTTTTGAGGCTCAAATAATAGATGAGTTAGGGTGTACTCAAGATGTTCTTCCTGATCAAGATGTCATCGATGAAGAGCGTAATATGTATGAGAGTTTAGTAGGAAACTCAAAACAACCGTTATATCCTGGTTGTACAAAGTTTACATATTTGAAAGAGGTTTTGGCATTGTGAAATTTAAAAGTAGCAAACGGCTTAGGAACAACCGATTCAAAAAGTGAAATTTGCAGTGAATAGGACTAAAACATAAGTCATTTCCCAATGTAGGACTTAAACTTTTTTATATCCTAAATAGGACTAAATAATGACTAGTGAGAAGAATAATGTCCAAGTGATGCTCGATAATTAGTTGAATAATGACTAATAGATAATGACCAATGGTCCTACATTTGGAAATAAAAACATATGGTCATATATTGAGAAAGTCATTATATTTTAGTCCTATTTAGGTAAATTTCTCATTGAAAAAGCCTTCTCCAAAAAATGGCGCCCTTTCCGGGGAAGGCTTTTTGAATCGGTTGTTTGGAAACAACCGATTCAAAAGGTCCTCCCCAGAACTGGCGGAAGTTCTGTGGAGGACCATTTGAATTGGTTGTACAACTGATGCAAAAAGTATTTCAACCAATGGCATCGCTACCTTTTGCATCGCTTCGCAGCTGATTTAAAAGGTTAAAAACAACTTATTCAAGAAGTCCTTTTGTAGTAGTGTCTTAAGGAAACAACGGTGTTTGCACTACTACATCGGTGTAGCTACACCGATGTACGCAATAGAACATCGTTGTTTTGAGCGCAGAATTCAAAAATTATATCCGTCGGAAAGCCACTTTAATGCTCCAACTGTAACACCCCCACGCGCGTAATCTGAACCAACAAGTTAGCGAATCGGGTTGCTACTAAATTGGCATCAAACAAATAAATCGCAAAACAATTTAAAACATTTAATTCAAAAACAATATTTTATTATCCATCGGAGTTAACAAAACGGTGCGGAAGCTTAATTCAAAATACAACTTTGGGTTCTTGCCCTTAAAAACATTAATTAACTAGTTTTCTACCCCGTGCTTTGCACGGGCTCGTATAATCTCACGTAAATTATAACTATAAAATTCAAAGCTCTATTTTAAAAATAAATAAAAATGAATTGCTCAAAATTTTTATCAATGCATTTTTAAATATGATATCTTAATGTATGATATCTTAATTTTTATCGATGCATTTTATTAAGGAGAAAATAGTACAAAAGCAAGTTAGGGTCAAACCAAATCCCCTCAAAGGAGAAAAAAAGCATAACCAAAGATTAAAAACTTTTTAAAAAAAGTACTAAGGGAAAAGACCAAGCAGAAAGAAAACAAAATCATAACCAACTAATAAATAATACTACATGCATTGCAAATTCTCAAAAGAGATCAACATTGCAGCATTAATACCAAACAAACTCAGCATCCCAAGTCAGTGTATAGCCTAACCAATTTGCTGAAAACGAAACCAAAAAACAATGTCAAATTTCAATGCATCAAAACTCTCTAGGAAAAATAAGTAAGTAAGCAAGTCGGAAATAACTAAGATATTGCCATTACCCATCATGTGTAGCCACCAAATCTGGTAATAAAATAATCCCAAGGCAGCATTAGTTAAGGTATTTCCATTAGACCATGATGAAAGATGAAGGAAAATGATGAAGGTAAATGATGTTATGAGGTGAAATACCAAAGAACATGGATATTTACAAAGGTGACGAATGAAGTCAATCATCAAGAATTTTACCTTTCTCGGCCTTTTGGCCGGGATATTGATTTAATTTTTTAAGGGAAAAGCCCATCAAAGTAGCTTGCTGAATGGATTTTTGTGTGTTACCTTGGGCTTGCACTACTTCCTTGGCCTGGCAAAACCCACCAAAAAAAGTCAATCTTCAAGAATTAGTCTTCTTGAAGGAGGCTTTACCTGCCACACTCGAAGAAGGTACAAACACACTGTAAATTCAAAATTAAAATAATAAATAATATTCTATTTAAGGAATAGTGATTAGTGATGTATCCAAGAATCTTTATTACATAAAAAATATCATTCTTTTCAAAATGAATCTATCTTTATTGTGAAGCGATAAACAGCCAACATTTCAAGATTCACTTTAGCTTAAAAGTCCATGGAAGATACGGTGAAAATTATGCATGTATATCAAAACTTTACCTTTCCCTTTTGTGTACCTATTCGAGCAACACTATTGTGAATATATGAATGAATTTTATTGAAATAAAGTAGTTGAAAATATGATGCCGTATCAAGTGAAGTCAAACCCCATGGAACATGTTCTATAAAATACAGATATGTGTATTAGAGAATGGATAGTGCTTAAAATTAAAAATTGCAACTAATATAGGACAATCTCTCTTGTTTACGGCACTGAAGTAGTCGCAAATGCCATGTTAAAATTTTATGACGACTTTAGGTGTGGCTTTAGAGGGAATGTTCTTCATCTAAATTTCAAATCCACCTTTTTTTCATTGAAATAAACTGATGATGACTACTCCATCAAATCTCCCCAAGGAACCATATACCAAACTTAATGATGAAAATTTAATGCTAAATAAAAATGCAACCTCATGTTACAACGGAATCCCTATGGGGAATTAATCTCACCTAGTTTTACTCTCTACATGGCAAATTTTGCAATTGAGCTATTAAAGACCTCTTCGCTGAGCAGTCATCCATTTCAAAGGACTTCAATTTAAAAATCACCTGCTCATGGAAAGGGGAAAAGATTGGAGCGCAAGGAAGAGAGGACACTACATAAAGAAACGATGGGGAAATTCAGAAACATACCAAATAACAAAGACAGTTGGAGGCATCCGGATAAACCGCTTGTCATGATGCCACCTAAACTGCTCTACTCATAACCCCCATGGAAGGAAATTTATCAGTATTGTATATTATTAACATGTGTTAGGCAATGGATTAATATAACAAAACAACCAAGACGTGTTTCCCAACAAAACAAACAAAGCAAAAGTAGAGCATCTATTCGAAAGGCTCGTAAATGAAACAAAACCCGGGTGGTATTGGCCATCCCTAAGTCGTAGCAAAGTTGGCCATGTTCTTAATAAAACTAAAATGTGTCGTCTTGGAATAATTATCTGTGTGCTTCATTAATTATAACACGTGTATGAATAATTGAACAATAATAAAAATTTGATTCTTTGACACATTTGAGACAAAAATTCTACAATTTACCATAATATAAATCAAGAATTGAACGAAAAAAAAAACCTTTAACACAATTGAAAAAAATTGCGAACAACCTAACTACGAAGTACTAAATAAAATAATAACTATGAAATTGAATAAGAATGGAATAGAAAGAGGAAGGGCTAACGTTTATCTTGATAACACATTAAAAGAAAAATAAGAATTGTAGCCTTGATCGCCACCCTCCAGTTGAAAGAAGAAGAAGATTCAATGAATAAAAAATAATGCAATACTCTTAATGGATCAATGCTCCAACTCCACACCAATCGTCCTCTTCCTCGATCTAATCAACCCTTTTCAGCATTTTTATTTATATCATTGTCTCTCGGACGGAACTAAGAATGGTTAATTTTTGGAGCATTCATAAAAAAGACTATGAATTGATAAATAAATTTTTAATTGTATTAATTTGATAATGTTTTGTAATGCGTTGTATGGTTGCTTCTCGCTTAAAGGCCTATAGAGGGAGAATACCTGAAAGAGCCAGAAGGTGGAAGGGAGGAAAAGAAACGGTCCGGCCTCTCAATTGCATGACCACTCAACTCTCCACCTTCCTAGCGGAACAATTCAGTGTCAAAAGAAAGAAATAAAGCAAAATGTAGAATACCTAAAACACATGGAAAGTAGAAGAAGGTGGGAAAAGAAACGGTGGCACAAAAACATTGGGCTAAAGAGTTCACTTAAGTGCACCTCCATTGTTTTGTGAGTTGCATTTCATGTGAAAAAAGAATTTTGTTTTAATCGAAACCTTAATAAACCAATAATGATGTGTTTTGTATGAATATCCCCTATAACAACTACTAAAAAACATGTAAAATTTCCTCAAAACAGAGAAGGGAAAAGGATAAAAAGTAATCACCAGTATTATGGGAGCTCTCAACTTTGATCATAGAACTTAAGAAGATCCTTTTCACAGAACAACAAATCTTGATTTCCTATTTCTCATCTCCAAACATATATTCTTTTTGTTTTCCTATAGGATTCAAAAAACAAAACTTGAGAACTTCAAATCAAGAATGAAAAAAGCAATATCTTTTAGTCCCTTTAAAATGTCGTGGTAGATCTATGTAATCCACCAAGTTATGACATGCAAATGGATTTCGATAATCCACCTGAATGGTTTCTACGACCTTTACCGCACCAATTACTCCCAGATGATGACCACTTGTAGATATTATAGAATTTATTTAGAAGTGCAAAAAAGAAAAGATACAATTGCAAATAGCTTGCTTGTGTGAGAAAATATATTTGTAAAAAGGGATGGAGAAAAATAAAACACGATGTGAATAGATAGAAAATGTTATACTTATCCAACCTAGACACCAAAGAACATCTTGCAGCTACTTGACATCCATGTGGCCTCTGCGTTTAGAGTCAATATCACCCGTGCACAGTCCCAATTGAGTTATAGCCTTCTTTATACATGGGATAACATTACTGCCTAAATTAAATAAAGGCCATATTCAACTGCAAATCAATACAAAAAGAGAATGCTACTTGTTTCGTGATTCAGTCACATTTGAGCCTGCGTGAAGGTGTTTTTTGGAATGTTGAGAAGCATTCAATGATGGAAAAATAAACCTTTAGCATGAAAATGAATAAAGAGGGCACTCCTAGACAAATTCATCAATATGCGGCTAGTGTCTGCGTAATGTTGGTCACTAATTTATAAAACTGTTTCATTATTAGCTAATATGAGTGGCGATAAATTTTATAAATATTGATAGCCTTCTAAATAGGTTTTTGTCATGTGATATGCAGTATAAGAGAACCTCCTACCAGAAAATCAAGTGTAGATCTTTGCACCTTGCTTCTGCTCATTCAAATAACCAGGGAAAATTGAAGGAATAAAACAATAAAAAAAATTATTGAAGGAAAAGGATTGCTTTATCATATAAGGAAAACGAAAGAGACTATGCCTTTATGTGCTCAAGTTCTTACAACATCATATGTCTAGTTCCTTGCCACATTACATACCCATCGTGATGGTGGGCAATTTCAATATGCAAACTATACCTCTGTAATAAAGCTGCACTTTTCAGACGAAACACAAAACAAAAAACATTTTATCTCAAAGCTTAATATTTATCTTGAGTTCAAGGAAAAAACAAAGAAGATATCAAGATTACCTTCAGGGGAAGATTAGTGAAAAAATCAAGCTAAGCTATAGTCCCTAAAATAGAAGAAATCAAGCCAAGCTTATATGTGCAAAGGAAAAGTGAGATAAAAGTGGATGATAAAATTAAGACAGAACATACCATTAGGAATCTATAAAGCAGAGCAGAAGTCCTCTTTAGTATATTTTCTCTTTAAAAGTCCTAACATCCTAATTTAAGTCCAAGAAACAGGAATTCAAGAAATAGCATAAATTAGTGGCGGAATTCAAGAAATAGCATAAATTAGTGGCGGAATTCAAGAAATAGCATATAAAGAAGAAATTAGGGAATTGGAGATACCAAAATTAGTGGTGGAGAATGGCTGCTGCAGGCTAGGCGGCAATCGAACTGCTACATTAGGAGGAAGGCAAGCCGGCGATGACTGTTGCATTAGTCAGAATTGGTTGTTGAACGGATGAAGGCGAGCAGGGCCATATCTTGTGAGGGAAGACCAGTCGCCGTTTGAGGACGGGTCTGCGTAGAAGGAAGCATATAATGAGCGGAGAAGTGGAATGAAGGGTCAGGGGCTTCCTTCTGTTTTAGCCACAGTAGATGCCAACTCAACCGTCCAAATCCACGCACGATGCCAGTTGTCAACCCCACACGCAATTAACCCTACTATATATATATATATATATATATATATAAGATTTAAGATTTAAATGCAATAATTAAACTGGATAACTCCTCCAGCCAGTATCCATCCACCTCTCTGTCCTCGTTGCCCTCAAGGATAGTTTCTTTATTCATCATTCTAGTTACCTACGTGTAGCAAATAGGATAAAGGGCTACACGCTCACTGAAGCTAAGTGAGAAATATCTAACATTTCGACTACGCACATAGACGAACCCACTAGCTCATAATTTCATACAATATCATGCACACAAGTACAACATTAATAACATCATTAGTATCAAATAATTCATCAATCAAGCATAATTACATGGATTACCAATTTTGTCTCAAAATCATACCTTATGCATTAATGACACATAATCCTTATGCAAACCTCATGATCAACTCTCTTATTTTTAAGCTCATAACCTATCATAGGCTAATACCAATTCTTTATTCTAGAGTCCTGATTCAACCACATCCATGAAGAACCCGCTCAATATGACGTCATCCAACGTTGGCGGGGTGGGGCCACCTACTCACATCCTTGAGCAGATCTACGACCCCCGTGTGCATGCACGCCGGCTTGTCACATGGCCAGTTATTCCTAACTGTATTCTTATTATGTTCCTCGGTCTACCTATAGTTTAGCTAGGTAGCCTATCCGTATTCAAGTTCATAATTCCATATTTCTAAATTTGTACGAGATCACAACAGATTAGATAAGCATGCATACTCAACAATTAGAGGCCGAGTGTCAGGTGTAAACACTGTTCACTTACTCTCATGCAACATACAAGATCAACCCAATTCCAAATCATTCATACGTATTATGCTTTAAGGATTAAAATCATGCAAATCACACAACTTAAAGTAAGAAAGCATACCTGGTCGTCCTCGTTCAATCAATTTCAATAATATCGTATAATATAAATAAATCATAATTATTATAACCAAATAAACCACGTAATCAACTATACGAAACTACGAACGTGAATTTCAAATCTATATACGAAATCTAGTGTTAGATGTCCACGTACTCACCTCGATAGTTTGACGAATTAGACGAATTAAATTAATCAAATTGATAAGGAAATTCCAGTGAATAAGTGAATAGGCGGCGGCACACACGGTGGCGGAGCAGCGGCGCGAACAGCGGTGGTCCTCCCCCTCCTTCCGAGGGCTCAGCTCTGTTTCCTCTTTTCTCTCCGTCTCTGTTGCTTTCCTATTCTTTCCCGTAACTTTGTTCTTTATCTCTTTTTTTCTTCTATTCTTGTTTTCTCTCTTTTTTTTTCTTGTGGTGTGTAGGGAGGGGAAATTTCTTTCCGAGTTGGGGTAGGGTTATGTATTTACCCTTGAAAAAGTATTGCATTTAGGATATTTTCTTTTTTTATTATTGTATTATTAAAATTCGAGTAAATTCCATAATTGATCCTTTATAACAGGGGGGTTTCCCTATTTAGTCCTCTATTATCAAATATTACCCCAGTGGTCCTTCTTTTATGGGTATCTTTCCACAAATAGTCCTTTTTTTGATCTTCAATCATGTTGGTGTTAATTTGAGGGCTAAAAGTATAATATCACAATGATAATATATCTTTTTTGTCATACACAATTTCAAAGGCTGTTCCATTTGCGTCGTTTGTGAACTACAGTCGCTTTCTACTATAACCATAGTCTACAAATGTGGTCTTTCGTTGGAATTCTAGCCCACAATCATAGTCATTATTTTTGTGTTATCCGCTTAACCAATATCAAAACACATCACTAGACATAATGTTGATGTCAAATTATATTTTTAGCATTTAAATAAACACCAACATGGCAGAAGATCAAAAAAAGGATCATTTGTGGAAAGGCACCCTTTAAAAAGGACTACGAGGGTAATATTTGATAATAGAGGACTAAATATGGAAACCCCCTGTTATAAAGGACCAATTATGGAATTTACTCTTAAAATTCTTTATATTTATTTATTGAACTGTAATGCCTATTCTGCTCGCCACGCTTTACACTTATTTCTAAATTTAACAAACTATATACCGTTAATCACCATTTTACGAGACCTACCCAAAAGTCTAATTTTTATTTAAAATAGTCAACTTTACAAATTATTCATATTTTTAAGTAAATAAATTCATTATTTATTTTTATTAAAATAACGACTAACTACTAAGCCGGTTTTCGGGTCATTACACCAACGGCTATATTTTTGAGCTTCAAATAGCTCTTTTCATACAATCTATATATTTTGGAGTCCTTACATCATTCCTTCACTCACATCTTCTCTCTTGTTTGATCTTATAGGTTATTCTCTTCATTCTTCTCTTGTTTGTTTACTACTCATATGATCAAACTTTAACCTTTCGACCTACTTTCTCTACATATTTGAGAAAATAATATAGTTTTGTTTCCTCTTAGTTTGTAGAATTTTTTTGTAATTTTTATATATATAAATTTTATTTTTATATTTCTTACAAATTTCAAATAAATTAAAGAAAAAAATAACTTCAATCAAAACTCGTGAACAATAATAGATAACTCTTTTTGGGAGTGAGGGAGTATATAAAGTGATTACTCCCTCCATTCTGTTGGAATGCATGAGTTCAACCTTTTTGTGTTGTTAAGGATTGACTCACATGTTTTAATAATTGACAAACAAAATTTATTCAAGTCAAGATTAAAGTGCTACATCGACAAACACGAAGACTTGAAGTGCCAATTCCTTGAAGTATTCAAGAAGGTGCAGAGGGTTTTACTAGAGTCCGAGACGTGTTCGGAGCGCCTAACGGAGGACTCGGGAGGAGTAGAAGATTTCCGAAGACTTTTTATTTTATTGAGTCTAAGAACATATTGTAAGGATGACAAAAATTATCTTCTCTCCAAAATTATTTGTATAAGGGTTCATATAAAAATTATATTTAATTTTGGATCGGAGTCAGTTGAAAAATCTTTTACCTGTTCAAAATACATTTATTGAGTCAGTTACAAAAGGTGTGTCAGACATTTATCAAAATATTTATTTTGATATTAGAAAATATTTTTGGTGAGTCATTTTCTAGAACTCATTTTCTACACAAAAAATTCCTTCAAATATTCAAATTTGAATTTGAATATATTTGAATCATTTGTGAGTCTTCTCACTTCACTTCATAGCCCCAAATCAACCATATCCTCCAAAACATGTTTCCAACTCGCACAGATGCCTTGGGGCTTTCATGTTTCAGAATTATCCGTTAGTGGATCGATTCCCATGTTTGGACCGATCACACGAAACTTTTATCGTGTGCAGTATACCTACGGTGGATCGATCCAGAGTCATGGATCGATCCCCGATCTCAGCTCAATTTTTCTTCTTCATTCTGTAGTGTATTTGGATCCAACCAAAGGCCTGGATCGATCACCCGTGGATCGATCACATGGCGTGGATCAATCCCTGAGCTGAAATCTGTCAAAATCATTCCATTTCTTTTCCCAATGGATATATTCTTTCAATCCTTATTTATACACCATTCCGTGATTTTAATGAATAAGTAGTCCAAATTATAATATTAGAGAACGTGAAAAATTAAATGAGAAGAAGAATTTTGGACTGTGGAAGTATTAAATAATCAAATTTCGTGTCCGTCATCAATCACCCACACGTCACTCTCTCACCCACAACCGCCGGCCTGATTTCCAAGTTTAGCCGTCAATTCAACCACCGCAATATTAGAACCGTTCTTTTAGAGATCTCCAAACGCACCTTACCAACGCTTTCCCTCCCGTATTCTCGTACCCTCGAGTTCGTTTTCTTTGGCCACGTCATCTTCCCTCTCCGAAAAATTCGTCCTTGATCTCCGCGCCATTTAGTTCCGTGTCTGCACCGCCTCCTCGCGCAATTCCCCTAAGAAACCACCAGTGAAAACGCGGAATATTGTTCCTTGTTGGGTATAATATATTTCGGGTCGGATATTTGATTGCTATGATGCAAAGCTATGCGTCCCTTCTGCTGCGTTTCCACCGTTAACAGCACCAACCGCGATTCCTCGCTGTTGCCAGTTTCCCAGCCGCAGCCTCCGCAGCCTCCGCCGTCTGCCGCCGCGGCCAGATCGTCGGAGTCGTTGACTTCCTCTGGAAATCAAAATCACAACCAAAATCACAATCACGTTCCTCACAACTACTTGCATCATAGCAATCGGATTCTGACCGAGCCTTCATCCGCTTTGAGGCTGGCGTCCGGCGGAATGGATGGTCAACTTCACCCGCAGCAAGTGAAGATCAACGACATAGTGGGGGATGGCATTTCTGGAATCTTGTACAAGTGGGTGAACTACGGAAAGGGGTGGAGGCCGAGGTGGTTCGTGTTGCAGGATGGAGTTTTGTCTTACTACAAGATCCACGGGCCTGATAAGATCATCTTAAGTCCTGAAACTGAGAAGGGTTCAAAAGTCATAGGTGAGGAGTCATTGCGTGTGATATCCCGTTCAAACAGACCTTACAATGCTAATTCCTCTCAGGAAAGCCAATGCCCTGTAGGCGAAGTTCATCTCAAGGTTTAACTATTTTCATGTTCTTGTGGCTAATTGGCTATGATGCCTATGTTTATTGGCTGCGTGCATCCTCTCTTATTACATCATATTGGAATTAACTTGTTGTACCTTTAATTTTAGTTCACTTTTTGTGAAAATTCTAGTAGACAGTACATGCATATATAGTTCTAGTATATTGTTGGGCAATTGTTTAGGTCAGCATATTATGTAGGATTCAGTAGCACAAGTACATGTCTGTTTATTCCCCCGAACTTAATATTGCTTAAATGGAGTAATGATGAGGGGACATTTTAATTTAAATGCAATTCTTTTTATGGCTTCCGGCATATTGTAATTGACTTTTTGTATGGACTTTGCCTTTAAGCTACAATAAGGAGTGATAATAAGAGCGTGTGAGCAATGAATTTGAACCAAGAAAAGGAGAATAACTGCATTATTGGCTAGCATTGTTTAGATACTAACTCTCTTTGACATTAATGTGATCGTGGATTAGTTTTCTCTTATGATACAAACTAGGTGAATTTCACATATGCCTATTTGGCAAGACTTGGTAGTTAATTATTTAAACCGTTTTTTTTAATTTAACATTACTCTTATTTTTCTTTAGTCAGGGTTCTTGCAACCCGGCGTGCATGGTGTAAAGTATGCACTGTTAGCACCTTCACAATCTGAGTAGTTTCTTATAGGTTTCGTCGATACGAGAGAGCAAGTCAGATGACAAAAGGTTTTCAATTTTCACGGGAACAAAGAGGCTACACCTGAGGGCTGAGACAAGAGAAGATAGAATAGCTTGGATAGAAGCACTTCAAGCTGTGAAGGATATGTTCCCAAGACTTTCTAACAGTGAGTTAATGGTTCCTTTGGAGAACATTTCTGTTTCAACAGAGAAGTTACGGAAGCGCCTGATGGAAGAGTGCTTGAGTGAAGCTGCCATCCAGGACAGTGAGCGGATCATGAGGGATGAATTTTCATTACTGCAGAATCGATTGCTGCTTTTTAAACAGAAGCATCGGCTACTCATTGACACACTTCGCCAATTAGAGGTACGGAGTGTTACAATTAATACTAGCGCCATGCATTTTTGGTTAAAATTGAAGGATCTTCAAGTGATTACCCATTTTGATGCATCCCACATCTGACGTGTTAGGGATTTATGTTCAATATTTATGTTTGGGCTAAATGCTAAATCTCAACTATTGAGCTAACTGTTGTTGACTTGTTGAATAAAGGTTTGCACTTTTATCAGTCGGTATCAGTGCCTGGATACGAGTGTGTGTGGATGTGTGCTATTCTGTTCTTAGCACAACCCACTCATCCATGATCCATGCCGGGCATAGCGGTTAGTGATACATGGGTTTTATCAGTTTAGAATGGAGACCCTTATACAAGTTTGGAGGACCAGAGACGCATAGACATGTGAAGTGTCCTTGAAATTTTTACTAAAACACGTTATGCTAAACTTGCTTGGATTGGGGTTTTGGGGTTTCTTTGATTTGGTTACAACTTTTTTGGGTTTATGTGGGATATGCTCACCATACTAGCCTATGCTAGTGATAAGAGGTTTGATAAGAATGATTTATAGGTTTGAAAAAAGCATTGAAAAATATACTAAGAAAAATGCAGAGGGTACTCAATTGACAATTTTAGTCAAAGGCTTACTCTATGCAGTCCAAACATGATCAATATGTTGGCCAACAAAGACCTGAATTTCATGCTCCCTTCAAGAAAATGATGAAGTAAAATAAATGTTTTGGGAAAAATAATTGATACGAAATTGTTCGTTATGCAAAGAAAATATTCT
This sequence comes from Cuscuta campestris, assembly GCA_900332095.2. Taxonomy (NCBI): domain Eukaryota; kingdom Viridiplantae; phylum Streptophyta; class Magnoliopsida; order Solanales; family Convolvulaceae; genus Cuscuta; species Cuscuta campestris. The sequence goes on along the minus strand of OOIL02001465.1, from coordinate 413,341 downwards.
TCTTTTATACATTGATTATCATGTTCAAAATTGTTCGTGATGGAAAGAAATTATAATTGTTATAGATTTTTAACTTTGTCCTATAAAATTTATGTTTTTACTAGTTTTACAGCACACAAGTAGTTTATGGTACTGGAATGATCTTATTTACGTAGTTGGCTAGTATCTATTTTTTGAACAATGGTGCTGCATATTTAGCATACTTGTATGGTATCTGTGGGGATAATGGTGCTTTATGTGGGGTGCTAATGCTCTCTCTTTCCAGTGTTCATGGTACTAGTTGCAGCTGCATATGGGAATTCCCAATTCTCTCATAGGAAGTTTCTTGTGGATACTTGACTATAGTACACTCAGGCTTAGTCAAGTCGAAAATCCCTTTTAATTATTAGTGTGATTAAACTGTATTTTTAATTGAATAACACAAGATATCTTTTTTTTAATTAAGGCAAACCCTCAAAATTTCACAGGATCACACTAAATTCATTGCCCAATGAAGAAGAGGACTGCTTTTGTTCAAGACGGATAGACAATTCATTCCTTTAACTTTTTTCCATTAGTCAGAATAAGCTGGTAGTTGCTGCTAACAGTTATACCTTTGTAGGATGAACTTTGACAGCTTGACTACGGTCTAAGGACACGATCATGGCCTTTACACTTAAGATGCCCGACATTATATGGGGATGTCTACTGTACACTTAAGTGTAAAGGTGCTTAAAATTTTTAGTAACCTTCCCATTGGTTAACCTGCATGACATTTGTTCCAGTTTTCCAAATCAAACTCTCAAGTCCTAAAGAACTTGATTCCTTTTTGGATTCTGCAGTCGGCAGTCTTCTCTTCTCCTATTTGGTTATTGTCTTTAATTAATGGAAGTTTACCTTGTAGCACTTTTCATCTACAAAAAGAAAGTTGCCTTTGATATTTTTTTCTTGTTAATTAAGATTTTATGTCATTTAGACCGAAAAAGTTGATTTGGAAAACACAGTGCTGGATGAGAGTCAAAGGCAAGCAAGTGGTGTTGGGCCATCTGTTAGATTGAGGCAGGACAAATACAGTGGTATGTCTATTTTAAACTCTATCTTATCTTTCAAATTTCAACAACACTGCCGAATGTTTAAAGTATATTTTTATTTATTTTTTTGGAACTACAACCCGCTACACCCGGGAACCGAGGCCGGTTAACCTCAAATAATCTAAACCCATCATAGATCCGGCCAATTAGGCCCAAACATTACTCCCTTCTAAAACCCTCCTTATTCGCTCCCATGGGACCTCTTGGTGAGCAGCTCTGAGACTTCAACTTGTTCTTTCATGAGTTTCATCCACTTGACCAGAGGGTCTTGCTTGGTTGTTCCTTCTATTTTACAGAGTAAAAATCCGCAATTTTTATTGGTGTCTTCAGTATCTGTCCATCACGAAAATTGAAGGTTATACTGTAGTGCATGATCTTATATGAACAGAGCAATAGCGTTGTAACTTGTAAGTTTAGCTTCACCGAATCACCGCTTGGATCGACTAGAATTCGGTCATACTTCAGTTAAAATTTATTTGCGTCGCTAAATACTTACAAATATTTATGATGTCTCTATTTATGATTTAAGACCTAATTTATCTTAATTATTTTGGATCTTCATCCAGAGGCAAGTGCGAGTGACTCAGGAGATGACAATGAAAGGGTTGATGCTGCAGAGGATGACACGGATGAAGAAGAGAAAATGTTCTTTGATACTAGAGATTTTCTGTCATCAAGTTCTTTTAAAAGCAGTGGCTCTGGTTGTCGGACACCCTCATTCTCTTCAGAAGATGATCTCTATGTGTTTGCATCAGATGAGAGTGTTGACCCTGTGATTAGATCTGCATCACTGAAGTTCCCTTATATCAAGCGCAGAAAGAAATTGCCAGTTCCTGTTGAGAAAGAGAAGGGAGTGAGTTTATGGTCAATGATTAAAGACAATATTGGGAAAGACTTGACAAAAGTTTGCTTGCCTGTCTATTTTAACGAACCTCTTTCTTCACTTCAAAAGAGTTTTGAAGATTTGGAATATTCATATCTTGTTGACCGTGCTTCTGAATGGGGAAAGAGAGTAAGAAGATGAATTTCCTCTTTTCTTTTGAATATTTAGTACGGAGTATTTTGCTCAAAAGTCATTTGATATATTTGCAGCTCCTGTATAATTTACTTGTGTACCATTCTGCTCTAGTGCACACAATTTAAATTAATTGGTGCTTGGCTGCTGGTTTTTGTAAGGTGGCTTAGCTAGAACCTTTGATAATTTACATGAACTGAATCTACTTTTCTGCTTGTAGTGAGATCATAGAAATTAACATGACGTTCATTGTTTTAGGAAAGCTCAACACTTTCTAGGTTTAAGGTGCACTCTGCGCTGTACATTTAATGTACTCCCTCTATCTCAATATAATAGCCCATTTTAGCTGAGGGGAGAGAAATAATATGGACCAGAGAGAGAAATAATATGAACCACATATTATATTCCTAAAAAGGAAACTGAACTGTATTTTGGGAATGATGAAGATGGAAACCATGTAGTGTATTTTCAGTACCTAATCATTCTTTGGGATTTCTGGTAGGGCAATAGCCTTATGAGGATTCTGAATGTAGCTGCATTTGCTGTATCTGCCTACGCTTCTACAGAGGGAAGGATTTGCAAGCCCTTCAATCCATTGTTAGGAGAAACGTATGAGGCTGACTATCCAGACAAAGGTGTCCGTTTTTTCTCAGAGAAGGTACCGTTATATGATTGAAGTAAGGGAATATTGTCTTAATTTGCATCTGAGTTCATACATTTGGATGCTTTGTCATAAAGTTAACCCTGCTCTTCGTAATAGATAGAGTAGAAGATTGGCTGATGTCATAATTTTTAAAATAGAATTATGGTTTTCTTATGAGTAAATTCCATAATTGGTCCTTTATAACGGGGGGTTTGCATATTTAGTCCTCTGTTATCATATATTACCCCCGTAGTCCTTTTTTAAGGGTGCCTTTCCACAAATGGTCCTTTTTTTGATCTTCTACCATGTTGGTGTTAATTTAAAGGCTAAAAGTATAATTTGACATCAACATTATGTCTAGTGACGTGTTCTGATATTGGTTAAGCGGATGACACAAAAATAATGACTATGATTGTGGACTAGGATTCCAACGAAAGACCACATTTGTAGACCATGGTTGTAGTAGAAAGCGACTATAATTCACAAACGACGCAAACGGAACAACCTTTGGAATTGTGTATGACAAAAAAGATATATTATCATTGTGAAATTACACTTTTAGCCCTCAAATTAACACCAACATGATAGAAGATAAATAAAGGACTATTTGTGGAAAGATACCCATAAAAGAAGGACTACTAGGGTAATATTTGATAATAAAGGGCTAAATAGGGAAACCCCCCTGTTATAAAGGACCAATTATGGAATTTACTCTTTTCTTATTGTTGGATAAACAACCAGGTTTTTTTTAACTGGCTCTTCAGTACTCAGTATGTTACTCACAATTTTCCAAGCCAATTCTGTTTTTTTGTCTTAATCGACTCATCATGCTTCTCTCAAACCATGTTGCAATATTCCACAATACATTCAAAACTCTGCAGCTCTCCAGTCTTACTAGTTTTTAACTCTGTGTTATTTTCATCACGAGCTGTATCATTCTCACACGAACTGCTCTTTTTGTACTATGATTAAGAAATGGAAAAGCCATTTTTCTCAGAAAATGATTCTGTTGATCTTCCTGTTGTATCCTTATCCTGCTCACTTGATTTAGATATGCTTTGGGTGCACATGTTTAGATCGAAAGAAAGTTGTAACTTCCTATCGCTTATTAGTCGATGATGAATATGTTTTTATAACCATTCATTTCCTTTTTTGTTTAGGTAAGCCATCACCCCATGATTATAGCATGTCATTGTGAGGGTACAGGGTGGAAACTTTGGGGTGATAGCAATTTGAAAAGCAAATTTTGGGGTCGCTCAATCCAGCTAGATCCTGTTGGTGTTTTAACTCTAGAGTTTGATGATGGTGAAGTTTTCAAGTGGGGCAAGGTAATTTCGGATGGTTGATTGAGACTATGTTCCTTTTTTGGATTCAATGCTATGATGAGCAACCTTCTTACAGGTAACGACATCAATATATAATCTGATTTTGGGAAAACTATATTGCGATCATTATGGCACAATGCGCATCCATGGAAATTCTAACTACTCATGCAAATTGAAGTTTAAGGAGCAGTCTATTATGGATCGAAATTCCCATCAGGTTTGCTCTCACTGTCTTTCTCTCATCGAGCTCAAGGAGCAGCCTGTTATTGAGCTTAAGCTACCTATTGTGTAATATTGCTAATGCAAACTTTTAATATGATCCATAAGATGAAAGTAATAATTTATGGAGTTTTTTTTACCGCTAGCTTTGCTTTTGAAGGCATAATGTGCTGCAATTAATATGGAGTTAGATAAACTAAAATACTAATTTGGTTATGGGAAATATCAACTATCAGGTTGAATGTTATTAATTTGTTTCATCCAATACAGGTACAGGGAACTGTCCAAGATAAGAGTGGGAAGACAGTAGCTACTTTATTCGGTAAATGGGATGAGAGTATGCTCTATGTTAATGGAGATCACTCCAAAGGATATTCACTGGACTCTATGTCAGAAGCTCATCTGCTTTGGAAACGGAGCAAGCCTCCTAAGGACCCAACCAGATACAATTTGACACGATTTGCCATCACTTTGAATGAGCTCACCCCTGTACTCAAGGTATGCTTTTGTTTTGCTTCATTTTGGGGTTATGTGACCAGTAGTTGTGCTGAGCACTCATTACCTTGAAAGATTCTTCCCAAGTTCTATTTTGCAATTTGCACAAAATGTTATTCTGTCATCAAAGAAACAGTAAGTTACTAAGTTCGTTGATTTGCAGGAAAAGTTACCACCAACAGACTCTCGGCTAAGGCCTGATCAGAGATGTCTGGAAAACGGTGAGTATGAGAAAGCAAACTCAGAAAAACTGCGACTGGAGCAGCGGCAACGGCAGGTAAAATTTTATTGGTGAATATACTGGACCATCGTAAATTTAACCTTTTGTATAGTGTGCGGTCATTTACCCTTCATCTTAAAGTTTGGACTTGTTGGTAAATATCTTCTAAATTTAGAATGTAAACATATGGTTTGCAACTGCCTTGGGCTCGTATCTGGACATCTTTATGACTTAGATCCAGATATTTCTCTCCTTGTTCCAGCATTTTAGACCCAAAATCAGTTTGAAAAGGGGAATCATGCAAATATTTATAGAAAAAAACATGCTTATTACAAGGGATCGATAGTCAACCTAGAAAGAGTGAAGAACCATTTCAGTTTATCACAAGGGACAAATCTTTTTACACACCTATCTGTATCTATATATATATATATGGTCTGCAGGCTCGTAGAATGCAAGAACGAGGCTGGAAGCCACGATGGTTTTCCAAGGAGAAAGAAAGTGATACGTATCGCTATGTTGGTGGTTATTGGGAAGCAAGGGAGCAGGGAAACTGGGATTCTTGTCCGGATATTTTTGGTCAGATCCCGTCTGACAAGATACTGGTTGATTGGTCCAGTAATTAAAAAGCTCCTCCAGCTTTTCGTGGCTTTGATTTTCCCTTTCTTTTTCATGCCACATTACATTTCCCCCCCTTTTCATCATGAGAAAGCCTTTTCATCATGACTCATGAGAAAGGATAGCTTTCCCAATCCTCCATATATACCTAGCATTTTAATCCGTGTCGTGCACGGGTCGAACAAATATTTTTTATTATGTTATTTTTTTCGCAGTAAATGATTAAGAAATCGCACAAAATATAATAGTAACATAAAAAATTTAACGAATGATATACCATAAACACTTGAAACTATCATATGATTAAAAATGCATTACTATAATAGACAATTAACCTTGTTTTTTCATTAATATGTTACTCCCTCTACCCAAAATTCAGATAATTGCATATTTACCATTCATATGGTCAAATTTTATTCATTTGTTTCCTTATTTTCGTTACTCGTTTGATAATAAAATACTCTGTATATTCATCACCTCTTGCTTCGTAAATCTTAAAATGTTACTTTTTAATATGTAAATTTTGTTTATAATTTAGCTCCAATTTTTAAATAAATTATATTGAAAATAGTTCAATCAAACATTATAAACGAAAACAATGTATCAAATAATGTAGTCCATTATTTTGCCCTTTCACTAATCATTTTTGTATCAAATAGTTAATTAAATTATTTACTTGCTACAATCACTATGCATCGATGACATATCTTTCGCCTATATCTGTATCAGTTTGTGGTAGTATTCATCGATGATATTCTTGTGTACTCTATGACACGAAAGATCACGCCAAGCGCCTACAACTCGTGGTGGGTGTTCTTAGGGAGCACAAATTGTATCCCTAAATGTCAAAGTATGAATTTTGGCTCAATGAGGTCATATTTTTGGTCATGTGATCTCCAATGAGGGTTTCAAGGTGAACCCTAGTAAAGTTTCAGCCATCACTGAGTGAAAGACTCCTAAGAATATACGTGAGGTAAGAAGATTTCTCGGTTTGCTAAGATACTATCGGTACTTCGTAGAAGGTTTCTCGTCCATTGCATCCCCACTAAATAAGCTTCTGAAGAAAGACGTAAAATTTGTGTGGACAAATGCTTTCCTGCAAAGCTTTGAATATTTGAATAAATGTTTGACTGAGGCACCCGTGTTGGTGCAACCGACTCCAGGAGTGGATTAAACCATCTTTAATGACGCATCCTATAGTGGGTTGGGTTGTGTACTTATGTAGGAGGGTAACGTAGTCACTTATGCCTCCCGTCAGTTAAAGCCTAAAGAGTGCAATTATCCCACCCACGACCTTGAGTTAGCTACGATAGTGTTTGTAGAAGATCTCGTGACACTACTTGTTTGGGGAGACCACCCAAGTTCATACGGGCCACAAGAGCCTAAAGTACCTACTCACTCAAAAAGAGCTAAACTTAAGACAGAGAAGATGGCTAAAACTGATTAAGGACTACGACTGCTATATTGACTACAATCTGGGTAAGGCCAACGTGCTAACCGATGCCTTGAGTCGAAAGACTATTGCGGAACTGCATCTATAGCTGACTCTGAAAGGTGAAACTTGCACAACCTAGAAAGAAGATGAATATTGCTCGAAGACCAAGGAGCTTGCCTCTAAAGGGGAAGAAAGGACTACACTTTGAGCTTGTCTCTAAGGGGGAGAGACATGACGACACTGTGGACAATGACGAAGTCTTATTCTACCGGGATTGCTTGGTGGTGCCTGGTGGCAAAGTGAGGGAGCGCTTGTTGCGTGAAGCGCATGAAACTACATACAGCATGCACCCTAGTAGTAACAAGATGTATCAAAGTCTGAAGAAGACATACTGGTGGCCAGCCATGAAAGGAGAAATATCAAAGTTTACCTCTAGATGCTTGACCTGTCAACAAGTCAAAGCTGAGCATCAGGTGTTGAGCGGATTGCTACATCTGCTCATCATTCTCGAGTAGAAGTGGGAGCGAATCACCATAGACTTTGTGATCAGACTTCCATTGTCAGCTAAGAGGAACGATGTTGTTTGGGTCATTGTGGACCGGTTAATGAAGTCAGCCTATTTCTTTCCGATAAGAAGGGATTTCTCTTTGCAAAAGCTAGCTAAACTTTACATCCGTGATATTGTAAGATTGCATAGTGTCTGATTGTCTGTCATCTTAGATCTAGATCCGTGATTTACGTCTCAGTTTTGAAAGAGCCTACAGAAGGCTCTAGGCTCCAAACTCAACTTCGGTACCGCGTTTCACCCACAGACCGATGGTCATTCCGAGACGGTGATCCAAATTCTTGAAGATATGATGTGAGCTTGTGTCGTTGATTTTGGAGACATGTGGGAGCGACACCTACCACTGATGGAATTCGCTTACAACAACAACTATCAAGCTAGCATACAGATGGCTTCGTACAAAGCTTTGTACGTGCCACATTGCATCTATTGGACCGGACTAAGTGAGCCCAAGCACGAGGGACCTGACCTTGTCCGCAAGATAGTGGAGAAAGTTCGAGTGATCCGATACAGATTACAGATAGCCTCAGATATCCAAAAGTCTTACCAACCTTAAGCATCAAGAAGTTGAATTCAACATTGATGATTTTGTATTCTTAAAGGTCTCACCTTGGAAGAAGGTATTGAGATTTAGAAAGAAGGGTAAGTTGAGCCCTAGATTCATCGGACCCTATTGAGTCACCGAATGCGTAGGACCGGTGGCCTACCAACTTGAGCTACCACTAAAATTGAATAAAATACATGACGTGTTTCATGTGTCCATGCTAAGGACCAGCCCTTCTCATATCATGCCCGAAGAAATAGTCACCCTCGATGAGAATTTTTCCTAAGAAGAAGAACTCATTCGGATATTATCGCATGAAGTAAAGGAACTAAGGAACAAGTCTGTTCCCTTGGTCAAGGTGCTCGAGAGAAATCACTCCATAGAAGAAGCAACCTAGGAGACCGAGTGGTCCATGTGAACCCGCTATCCTCATTTATTCAGCGACCACTGACTCAAGTAATTTTGAGGATGAAATTCTTTTAAAGGGAGAGAGAAATGCAACCCCATGAAACCTGGCCTGTAATGCCCCAAAAATAGGTCTATCAAAAATTATTAATTATCAATTAATTAATTATAGAGAAGGACCCAAAAATAAAGTGATTTATAAAGTTTATCAATAAATAATGAAAATTATATTATCATGTAGAGTTTGACTGCCTGACCCCTACAGTTCAATCGGAATTAAATTCGGGGAAAGTTGGACAAAAAATGTACCACGACTGGAACCAAAATTAGTCCCAATTAGGGACTACACACCAAACGACGCTCTATTCAATTACACCGAGTACAATCTATCGAAGAATCACAGAAGTGGCAAGCCTGTGTCTTCTTCCTCCTTCTCTTTGCTATATAAGGAGAGCTTACTCCTTCAATTCTCCACCAAAACACTTCATTTCTTCTTCTATCTTGTTCCTTGCTGAGAGAGGAGTGCAGTGGTGTTGTCACCCTGGTGTGAAGTCGCCAGAGCTGAGAGTAATCGTCGCCGGAAGTTTCGCCGGAAAATTTCCAAAACTTTCGTTAAGCTTCGAGGTAAGCCCGTAGATATATCTAATGACTAGAATGTTCATATAGGTCATTTCTACCTTCATAAATGGTCATTTGGTTGAGCATTGTGTTTGACATGCTTGAAGAACTAAGAATCATAGACCTTGATTTTGATGTTAAAACTATGAACTAATGATACCAAAATGATCTATGAACCTTGGAGAATATTTCAATATAGTTTAATTGAAGTTTGGTAACTAAAAATGGAATTTTCGAAATTGGACCCGAGAGGTAGAAGACGATGAACAGTGGTCGAAAACCCAGAGAATGGATCGATCCATCCTTCTGGATCAATCACATGAAGTAGTTTTCCTACGGAGGATCGATCCAAGGTGCTGGATCAATCCCCGACCTGTTTGCTCCGAAAATACTTCTGAAAATGTTATTTTTGAGCTCTAAAATCCTATTTTTGATATCAATTAATTATGAACAATATAAAGATGATTTTTCACAATGATAAATGATGTTTTTAACAAATACTCGTAAAATGTTATGTGATGCATGACGATAAGTTAGGATGTTAATACTCGACGCTAGGCCGCTATTTGTCATTGAATATTATGATGATTATAATATATTGATGATTATTATTGATTGAGGATTTGATAATGAATATTCTGATGATTATATCATAATGAATATACAGATGACTGTGAAATAAAATGTATTGTTAAGTGTATCTAGAACAACTCTAAGATACACCCATAGTGATGTTGATTTTGAAGGGTATCTAGAAGAACTCTAAGATATACTCATTTAAGTTAGGCCTTGCGGGTATGATGCCTGTGGCCAGGGTTAAAACGTACGTACGGGATCCACAAATCAAACTTGAGTACCTACTTGTTTGGGGGTACCACCCACCCGACAGTGAACATTCCGCTGTTCGATTTCTAGTTGACTTTAAGCAATGGTAAGTTTAAGATTTAAAAACCTTTTTAAAAGTCTGCATCTAAAACTAGGCCTAGCTTAAGGGTTAGTTAAGAATACCTTAAACTGGAATTAGTTTAAGAATTGAATTGACCTTAGACTAAGAATAGTTTAAGGACATTGTTGAATATGAATGTTGGATATTGTATGATGAATGTTGAATAAAAAATATCTGAACTGAACATTACGTGCATGAATCTGAAGTGAACTAACTTTCTTGACTGGAGATGAATCTTACGATTGTTCTCGAATGCGAGAAAAAGCTCTACAACCTTTGACCTATAACTAAATAAAATATATATTGTATATTAATTAGAAAAAATAATATTTTGAAAATATTTTATATAATAAATCTAATAAAATTATTTTTGTATTAATTTCTAATATCATTTTTATTTAGTTTGAGGTTAAAGTTTGCCAATTTTGACCAAACAAAATGAATGAAAAACGCACAAATAAACAAAAATTCTCATGATTTTTGAATTTTGACCAAAAAAATATTATTGTCACCTCTTATTTTAAAGAATTTTTTACGTATTTTTTATATGTGTACTTTTTTTATTTCTAGAGTAAATTTTCAAAATAGTACTCAATAACTATGCGTTTTCCCAAATTATTTCCTAAGATGAAGTAATTATCGAGATGGTACTCATTAATTGAAAATAATGCCTAGTTTAGTTCCCCCCAACTAACCGCTATCAAAATGGAGTCAAAACGACATTAAAACTTATGCTTATTTTCCAAAATGATAACTTCTACTCCCTCAGTCCCACAAAACTATTTTGGTTTTGATATTTAAAGGATTTAAGAAGAATAGATTTTGGTGTTGAGTTTCCAAAAATACCCTTTGATGTGATGGGTAAAAGTAAGATATGATGGATAAAGTAATAATGAAAAAATGTGATGTGATAGGTAGGTTAAGATTTAGTAGGGGTAATAATAATTTTTTACTAGAATTGAGAAAGATTATTTTGGATGGATGAAAAAAGAAAGAAAAAATATGTTTTTTAGAATTTTTTTCAAATCAATCAATTTTTGAAATAAAATCTCATAAGAAAATGGTCCACTAGCTTTGCTCAAACATCGTGAATTAATTAAAGAGAAGAATCATGCTTCAGCTTTTCATATTAAATGAATTTTTATATCGAAAATAAACTAATTTAAAAAAACATCCAAATCAATTTGGAAAATTAGTATAAACTTTTATGTTTTCTGACGCTGTTTTGACGACTGTTTTTCAACAGAAAATTGCTCCTGGGTACCCCATATTTTGAAAAACTAACTGCCGGGTACCTCATTTTTTAAAATATACTCTGGGGTACCCTCTATTTTTAGAAACTAACTATCGGGTACCTCGCATTTTTAAAATATACTCCGGAGTACCTCCAAATATACATTAACTTACCCGTGAAGGACATCCCGTCTCACTCTTCGTCAAAGCCAGTTACGCCATTAATTTTAAGAATTAGAGGTTTGGAATTCTAAATAAATAATCTTAGTTTTTATACTTTAATGATACAATCTATCGAGTTTAATCGAAGCTTTCGAATGAAACAGAATGTCTCTTATGGGTAAGTTAATGTATATTTGGAGGTACTCCGAAGTATATTTTAAAAATGCGAGGTACCCGATAGTTAGTTTCTGATGGTGTAAATATAGCTGGGTGGATCGACCAGATTTGACCTGCACACTCGACCCGTAATATAAAACACACAACAAGAACACAAAGTATGACCTAGACCGGGTAAATCTCCTCAGTCCGAATTATATTTCTTACTCTGTCTCAAGAGTGTACTATTTTTAGTGAGAGAAAGAATGGATCCCCTCCTCTATCAAATATCATCATATTTATAGAGGAGGATTTGTGACCTTCCCCTGTTCATCCATGGACAAAATAGGAAGCTCGTGCGAAGGTCACTGTAGATAATGGAAGCACTGTACAATCATGGACTGGTTACTAATACAACCAAAAAGCATTGTTCAATCAAAGACTAAGATGGATAATCTCAATCCAATCAACCCTGCAAAATGACAAACATCCCTTTCACTGTGTGCCTCGTGATGGATGAGCGGCGGGGAGTCCCCTCGACCTCTGACGTGGTTCACCATGCCTAAGAGACTGGACCAATGTTAGCCAAGTAAAGTGATATGACCGGTCACCTTCTCTCAAAGGTTACCCGGTCATTTCTTGCGCTCAACCCGTCTTTTTGGTCTTCCAGAATATCCTTCGTAGCATAAGGTGACATTTTGGCTATCGCCCAAAATGTGACCGGTCACTTTTTTAGTGGAAGTGACCGGTCAACTTTTGACCCATCCCAATCAAAGAGTTAACTTCATTTGGTGATTGATAAAAGTTACCGGTCATACTTTGACCTGTCCCTTTCGGTTGTCCGGGTCGGGTATAGGGTTATACCCATCAAGAAGTCCTCCACTTACCGCCCTTGTGAGGAAATCATCAAGGGCGGGAAGTATATTTATGTTGACCTTTTGCTTTTGAAATCACCAAGTCATTCCCATGACCTTTCGCTTTTGAAATCACCAAGTCATTCCCATGATCTGTCCTTCTTTGAAATCATCAAGTCTTTCCCATGACTTGTCCTTCTTTGAAATCATCAAGTCATTTCCATGACCTGTCCTTCTCTGAAATCACCAAGTCATTCCCATGACCTGTCCTTCTTTGAAATCACCAAGTCATTCCCATGACCTGTCCTATTTATATCCGTCGAATATGCTTCATGACCTGTCCCTTTGGATCTGCGGTTGTCCAAACATTGGGCCTGGCCCTTTAGTTTTGGAATTTCCCCCCAAAAACCTTTCACCTTCCACATTTGAAATTTGAATTTCAAACTCCATCATTACCTTTTCCACGTGTCACGCCCTCGGCCTCCCACCTGTCGCCTCGAGTTCCAATTTGCCCCTCTCTCTCCTATAAATACTCCTTCAACCCACTCCATTTCCTCACTTCTCTTCCTCGCCTCTCTTGTTTCGACCGGTCTACTTCCTCTCTCTAGCTCTTTGCCAAGTAAGTCCTCCAGTCCTCTTAGTCTTTTTATTTTTCCATCTTTCCTTCTTTAACCGGCGTCATAATGTCTTCTGATAGTCAAAACGTGTCCGGTCATTCCTATGGGTCGGGCTCTCAGCCCTCTTCCTCTAACCAATCTGACTCTTCCTCTCCCCCTGTCACTCCTTTGATTCGCCGCCCCTCTCACCAGTCTAGCTCTCAGGCCCGGGAAATAGTTGCCCAGGAGCCTGTCCCTCTGAACCAAATGCCCGGTCGGTTCCATACAATATCATGCACACAAGTATACAATATAATAGAACATAACAGTCACCAAATAAATTCACAAGTCACAAATCATTACCTTAATTCCTCCTTATTCATAGCTCATAACATAATTGCCAGACTAAGTCCATACTTCCTTATTTACAACCTTATGTTCGGACTTAGAGTCACTACCTACGGCCATGACTCAAGTCTACCTTATGACACAACACAACCTGATGACCAACGAAGGAGTTCTCTGCTGAGTGGGTGGTACCCCTGTCCCCTTCGGAACGACAGTTCTTGGATCCCGTACGTACGTTTTAACCCGCAGCCGCCAGATATCAGATCCGCAGGGCTGATCCTATCTATTGACATTTATACTTACAATTGTACTAAGGCAGTCCTAGAGTTCCCCTAGGTAGCAGAATCATTTATTTATAACATCTCTATAGTTCAGACTTATTCCAACATCAACCTCAGTTCCTTATGTACTTTTTTTAAAACACAACAGGATGATATTTAATTATAATAGAAGGGTTACAATAATCAGGTAATCAATCAACCAACTCATTTAGCGGCCTAGTGTCAGATGTAAACACCTTCCACTTACCGTCATGCAACACACAAGGCATAGGGAACAATCTGGAAGTTGAAACAGAACAAACAGACGAAGAATCGATCGAACAGTCTGCCGGTCCGGTACCCCCTTACGGTACCTCAGTACCGCAAGGCAGTACCTTGGTACCGTCAGTCCGGTACCCCCGTACCGTGCGGGCGCAGGTACCGGCAGTGGCACTTTTTCAGTGGCAGTATCACGGTACCGCTAGGCAGTACCTAGCTATCGTCTGGCGTCGGGAAGTCACCAGAGCGACAGATTTCGATCCAATTCCAAACCATACAATATGTACTACGTTTGTAAAGATTATTATCATGCAAACCTACACAATTTAGAGTGAGAATACATATCTGGTCGTCCTCGTTCAATCAATTCCAATATTATCATAAAATATAAATAAATCATAAATCAATTGTAAACAGATAAGCCACGTAATCAATCATACGAAACTACGAACGTGAATTTCAAATCTATATACATAATCTAGCGTTAGATGTGCAAGTTCTAACCTCGATTAATTGGTGAATTAAACAAAACAAGAATCAATTGGTCGGGCTGTTTCCGGCGATCCCTGCGGCGGCGGCACAAGGAGACATCGGCGGTGAACCGGCGTCACAGCGGCGGTACTGCTCCTCCTCCGCTGCCCGGCTCTGTTCTCGTGTTCCTGCTCTGTTACTTCTTCAGCGGCGACCAGTACTCCGTATATGTTTTTGCTTTTTCTTTCTCTTCAATTGTGCGTGCGTGCATAAATTATATAAGGGGATGGGTTTGGGGGATAATTTCCATTCCATATACGGGTAGGTTTAGGAATTACTCCCTCCGTCCCCCTAAGATGTTCTCATTTTGACTTTTTGTGGTTTTTAAGGAGAGTTGAAAAAAGATGAAAGTTTACCAAAATACCCTTAATGAAAATGGGTGGAGTGTATTAAATGAGGTGGGTGAGGTGTAATAAATAAAGTAAGTGATGGTAGTTGTGATATTTTACTTGCTAAAAAATGAAATGAGAAGATCTATTGTGGACAAAGAAAAACGGCTATTGAGAAGATCTATGGGGGACGGAGAGAGTATATTATGTATATTATTTTATTATTATAAATTCTTATATTTACTTATTGAACTATAATGTTTATTTTACTCACCACGCTTTATACGTAAGTCCAAATTTAACAAATTATATATCGTTGGTCACCATTCTATGAGATCTATCCGAAAACCCAATTTTCATTTAAAACAGATAACTTTACAAATAATTCATATTTTTAAGTAAATAAATTTTAATATTTATTTTTATTAAAAATAACGACTAACTACTAAGCCGGTTTTCGGGTCGTTACAGGGATCGCTGGGTTACCTAGCCCTTGACTCCGGGCCGGTCTTCAAGGAGTCCTCTAGGGTAACCAAAAAGGTCCTGGCTGAAGTCCGTTCCGTCCTCCCACCAGGCTATAAACTCCTCTCTAACACCACCTTGCCCAACATCATACAACCCCACCAGGGAAACCGGTTGGGTTTTCATATTGCTTCGCTAGAGGGTGCATTATCTTTCCCCTTCGCCCCCTCCTCGTAGAAATCTGTAATAAGTTCAATCTTTTGCCCGGCCAGCTTACTCCAAATGCTCACCGGTTTTTGAATTGTTTTGTAAATATTTGTGAATCTTTGAACATCAAACCTTCCCTTGATCTCTTCCTTCATATGTATGATGTCTTGTCCGGGACTAGTAACTGCCCGGGTTTTGTTTACTTCCATTCCCGTGCCAACTCTAGGGGTTTTTTGACCGGTCTCCCCAATGGAAACAAAGATTTGTTTTCATTGAATTCCCCTCTGACCAATTTCCACTCTCTAACCGTGAGTGGGCTGACCGGGTTATAAAACCTGAAAGGGTTCACCCGGAGCCCACTAAAGAGCTAGAGGACGCCTGTGAGAAACTTCTCAAGGGTGATCCTGTGACCGGTAAGCGATACGCTTATGGGGGCTAGGTGTACCGGTTACAAAATCCGGATGGGGTGTATATGCGACCCATGACGCAGAAGTTGACCGGGCCAACTCCCCGGATGGTCATGCTGAGGCCTGTTCTCCTCATCCAGGTCGATCATCTTCTCTCAAGCTTCTTACTTTCATTTTCTTTATTTATGTATAGGTTTAAAATCTAACCGGTCACCTGTTGCTTTGTTCTTTTTGGCAGACATGAACTTCAACAGGATGACCACCATCATCGTAGATGACGACGATGATGTTCAAGTTCTCCATTCCAACCGGTCTCCTATTTCCAAGCCTCCTTCTCCTCACATCCTTGAAATGGCATGAGGCCACAAGTGCCCGGTGTAGCCCTATCCATGAACAGAGCCAGAAGCTGAAATCTCCTCCAGCCACCCATCTCTCTGAAAGTGACCGGGTCCCTTCTCCTAAGAAGGATGTCAAGGCCAAAGGAAAAGGGACCGGTCATTCTTCCTCTCACAAAAGGAAGGGTTCCCACAAGACTTCCAGGGGAGAAAGGAAGAAGAAGGTCAGGCTATCAGATTTGGAGGGGGAGTCCATTGAAGTAACATTTCTGTCCTTGGCCAAGAAACTTAGCAAGGTACCAACTCTGATTTTCCTCCCGGTTTAATTATTTCATTGCTTTTACTGATAGGCATGTTTTCCGGAGTTATATCTGAAGAAGTTGGCCGGTCAATCCTTGAACCAAAGGACCAGGTTTCCGAGCTCGTCATCATCAATGGGATGGCAGGAGTGCTTTCACTCGCAGCCTGGCTTGACACAGTGTTGTGGTTGCTTGAAGACATGATTGTGGATATTTAGTGGGGGTAAAGTTTTGACCTGGTCGAAAAAACTTTAAAAATCGGTCCCACGGATGGCGCCAAAAATGATGGTGTAAATATAGCTGGGTGGATCGACCGGATTTGACCTGGACACTCGACCCGTAATATAAAACACACAACAAGAACACAAAGTATGACCTAGACCGAGTAAATCTCCTCAGTCCGAATTATATTTCTTACTCTGTCTCAAGAGTGTACTATTTTTAGTGAGAGAAAGAATGGATCCCCTCCTCTATCAAATATCATCATATTTATAGAGGAGGATTTGTGACCTTCCCCTGTTCATCCATGGACAAAATAGGAAGCTCGTGCGAAGGTCACTGTAGATAATGGAAGCACTGTACAATCATGGACTGGTTACTAATACAACCAAAAAGCATTGTTCAATCAAAGACTAAAATGGATATTCTCAATCCAATCAACCCTGCAAAATGACAAACATCCCTTTCACTGTGTGCCTCGTGATGGATGAGCGGCGGGGAGTCCCCTCGACCTCTGACGTGGTTCACCATGCCTAAGAGACTGGACCAATGTTAGCCAAGTAAAGTGATATGACCGGTCACCTTCTCTCAAAGGTTACCCGGTCATTTCTTGCGCTCAACCCGTCTTTTTGGTCTTCCAGAATATCCTTCGTAGCATAAGGTGACATTTTGGCTATCGTCCAAAATGTGACCGGTCACTTTTTTAGTGGAAGTGACCGGTCAACTTTTGACCCGTCCCAATCGAAGAGTTAACTTCATTTGGTGATTAATAAAAGTGACCGGTCATACCTTGACCTGTCCCTTTCGGTTGTCCGGATCGGGTATAGGGTTATACCCATCAGTTTCTAAAAATAGAGGACACCTCGGATTATATTTTAAAAATATGAGATAACTGGCAGTTAGTTTTTCAAAATATGAGGTACCCAGAAGCAATTTTCTCAATTTTCAAGTACCGGGTACATCTTTTGAATTTGAGTTGGAGGTCATTGTCGGACTCTTTCACCCTCGGTAGAACCCGGAGTAAGAGCTAACTCACTTTGACACTTTCTCTTTGTAACGTGCAGACAGCGAACCTTTGGAAGTCAGCAACTACTCGACCCTCGACACCATATAGAGCAATTTATTTTGCACTGATCATTTAGTTTTTTTCGCATCCGATTCTATTTTCATTCCCGAGATAATTAGCCGAATCAATCTTAAACTCGGATCTGGAGTTTCTTGAGCCGTAGCGGAAATGTACGGTAACTTAGGCGGTGTAGAAGGCACCGATCCTTCTGGTTTCCGCAAGATCTCTCCTCCGTCGACTATGCCTTGGGTCCGTAATCTCAGACGTTACATTGGAGATGGGACTGGTCTTGGCTCCGAAGCACTCATGGGTCAGTCCAGCCCAAATCTCTGATCGTTCTTATTTGTTTCACATATTTAGTTGCTTTAATTCCATATTCCTCTGGTTTTATCACTCATATATACATTTTATTTTTTTGGTTTTCATATATATTTTATTTTAATTAGTCTAACATATTTTTACCATTGCAATGGAGCTAAAAGAGTTTTTTGACAACGTTTTAGCTTTGAGTTACTAATGGGCTAGATCAAATGACACATAATGATGTTTTTAGGAAGTAAATGCCACAATGCACCAAGGGTGTAACGAAACGACCCCATTTTTAAAAGGGATAAGAATGCATTCATCTTGACCCTGGGCCCCAACAATGTTGGGATTATACTGAGTTTATTGTCGTCTGTGTTGTTGCTATAGTAGTAGTAGTTGTTGTTCTTGTAGTAATATTTTAGTATGGATCATGAATGGTTATTATTTGATAACTATGAAACAAAAATAATGCAGGCCAGCCAAGGTGTAAAGGTGCATACCAGATACAAAATTAGAAGTTTTTTTTGTAAATAATTAATTTAATGCTTGAAGTTTTCCTATTTGCTGATCATTTAATTTTAGTCAAGCACAAAGATTATTTGATTGAATTGCATAGCTAGTACTCCCTCAGTCCCTAAACAAAATTGACAGTTTGATTTCACGTAGTTTTAGCAAAGTGTTGACAGTGAAAGGTGTTTGGTGAAAAGTAAATATTTTGTGGTTGAAAATTATTTTGAAGATAGAAAATGATAAGAGTCACATATTCATTTCTACAATGGAAAGTGGAGATGTATAAAATTTCTTGATGGGACATCCAAAATGGAAATTGTAAAGCTCTTTGCCTCTTTTAGGAATGAAGGGAGTAGTTTTTAAATTGGTTTTTTAAAGAGGAAATTTGCCAATCATGTATTAGTCAATATCTATTATTCATCTCACTTTGTAGCTCCTATTCACTTTTGAAGAGCTTGAAACAAAGAAGATCTTGCTTGATATTTTTAAAGAGAAACAGCAAAAATGTGCTGCTGCTGGCACAATTCCCAGCTTCTATAAGAAAGTAAGAACAAGTTTTCTGTTGTATCAGATACCTTAATAGTCTTCACATGTAACAGATTTTCATCTCTTTTACTTTGTATTTTGTGTTATATTTTTCAGAAACCCGAAGAAGGATCCATTAGTCAAAGGGTTCAGAGACTTGCAAAATATCGATTTCTAAAGGCATTGACTTTCGTACTTCTTTTTCAGGCTTAAGTGAAGTTATTACATACCACACAAATCTCCTTAAGCATCCCTACTTCTCTCCCTGCAAATATAGAATTTCATTTTTGTACAGGGTGGTATATCTGTTCTCATGTTTAGAAAGCTATACATGAAGGATTTAATGTCATGCAGAAATTAGTTAAATATTTGGTTTGTTTTGTTTTGATAGGTTCGGGACAATAAAATTAAGTATTTCTTCTTTTTCTTGCAGAAGCAATCAGATCTTCTGCTAAATGCTGATGATTTGGATGCGATGTGGGTTTGTTTAAGAGAAAACTGTGTGATTGATGATGCAACTGGTGCGGAAAAGGTCTTCATTGACCCTACATTTTGTTTCATTGCAGTTTGTTTGTGGAGCCAAGAAACCTTTATGTTCATATTCTCTCACCTCTATCCATATAGAACATGCATATTTAGATAATTAAATGGACCAAAGTTACTAAACAACTCAGTGCAGCTGTTTCTGCAGTTTACTGAAATTGCAGCTTTTTTTAATAACATTTTCCCTCACAAATTTTGCAGTATAAGCTTATGCAGTTTACTAAAATTGCAGCTTTCTTATTTTTCATCTATTTTCTCTTTCTTATAGTAGAGAAACTTTAATTTCTTCAGTGTTCATTTATTTACGTTCAAGCATGGAATTGTTTCAAGTACATCTTTCTTTTTGCAATCTTGTAGATGAACTATGAAGACTTTTGCCACATTGCCTCAGTCTGTACAGAACAAATAGGCCCTAAATGTCGTCGCTTTTTCAGTCCTTCAAATTTCATGAAGTTTGAGAAAGATGAATCTGGCAGAATAGCCATTCTGCCTTTCTACCTTTATGTGATGCGCACGGTGGGCATAACATGATAATTATGTTTCAAACTTCCTATTGCTTATTCCTTAATTTTTTGTGATTGCCACTGCTTTTGTTGATTGGATCCATTCATTGTCCTGATTTTTATTGATAAATAAATTTTTTCCTTTCTAATATTTTGCAGTGAAAATACTGTTCTAGCCTTCTTTTCCTCTATTTGTCTTTGTATGTCTAACTTCAGAGCATAAAATGCTTGTTTCTTACATACACAATTTTTTATTAATTATTTCCAGGTTTCATTGACACAAGCAAGGATAGATATGAGTGAGCTTGATGAAGATTCTGATGGCTTTCTTCAACCTCATGTACAGCTCCTTGATCATCCTAGTTTTGCTGAAGAAAAATAATTCATAGAAGACATTTATTATGTAGATATTGTCAAATATTACTAGGGCAGTCTTGTACATTGTAGTATAAACCCATCTTTGTACATATAGATTGACTCTTATTGGAATACCATACATTGGTTGATTGACTATCCTACATGGTATCAACATCTTTAGCTCTTTGAACATCCTAACACCTTCTCACCTATGGCTCATCTTTGCCATGGCTAAAACTAGACATTATTCCATCTGCATCACCCTACCGGTCTCTAACACCAGAACTTCATTCCATCAGACCATCATGCTTGACATTGAGAAGGCTTTTTAACACCCATGGATTGAACTTTTTACGAATGCTCCTGATCACATCATTCTTCCTGTCATTGATGATGTCATTGTTTATGATGCTGATGAAGTTGATGATGTTGCAGCATCGACCTTCCCGTCAGTGATAAAGTCCTATGGAAGTGCTGCCGTGCCATCATCCTTCACTGGGTCTATGAGAGAATGATATTTTCCTTCAATGAATGACACAATGTGAATGAGATCACCTCGTAGACATCTTCCAAGACACCAAACAATTTCGTGGAATTTATCTTGATTCTTGAAAATGAGTTCCTTAACACTCATTTGCGCCTTTTCTTAGGTTATGTGATCGATGTTGCTAATGTATGTTCCTAGGTAGAACTCAAGCCCTTATGCACATTTGGTAGGGAAGAGATGATAGGTTTGTCACTGGTTCCCAAAGTCACACCTTGAGTGCTTTAGGAGTTCTGGAACAAATTATGATGCTTCAAAGTTGTGAAGAATATAATCCACTTGAGGATTTCTGCTTCCCACGTTCTCATGTCATTCACCTTCAAAGATCAAAATTTGAAAAATTATACTCCCTCCGGTCCTAAAAACATGGGAGTTATTGATATTTAAGAGATCTAATGGAAGTGTATTTTGGTATTGAAATTCCAAAACAGTCCTTTGATGTGATGGGCAATAGTAGGATTTGATGGTAAATTATTAGTAAAAATGTATAATGTGATAGGTAGGGTATGAAAAACTAAGGGGTAAAAGTGACTTTTGAATAGAAATAAGAAGTGTTTTTTGGGACGGATGAAAAAAGAAAGGAGAAAGGTTTTTAGGGACGGAGGGAGTATGACCGATAATATAATGCTCTTAAAAATGAAACATGAGAATGGGATCCTCAGCCTACGGATGTTAATTTGTTTCGTTGCATGTGATTGTTTAAGCATAAGTTTTTGTTTGAAGGGTCTCTTGAAACATAAAACTCATCTTGCTGTAAATGACATGTCCCAATAGGCTAGTGTTGCTTTTGATGAGATCTTTAACATGCTGGTCAGGATGGTTGTTACCACTGGTTTGCTCTTAGTCAGTTCTTGGTCCTTTCACTGATGCCTAAAATGCATTCTCACATGACCAACTTGAAGAGAACGTCTTTATGCACCAGCTGCTTGGGTTTGCACAATCTGTAGTTGATCCATGTCTGCCGTCTTTTGATGTGGACAGTGTCTTCCATTATCAGGCTTTTTAGCAAATCCAACTACTTTCTGTTCATCTTCCATCATGGGTTCGATGTGGCATATTTGTTACCCTATGTGGATGAGATTGTCCTCATCACTTCCATAGTCTCTTAACTCTTTGTTAGCATATTAGTTCCATGCTCAGTGTTGTTTTTTGAAATTACAGACAAGGGCTCTTTATTTTTTCTCTAGCATCCAAGTTGCTCAACACAATGGCGGCCTATTCCTCTATCAATAATAGTTTCCAAGGACATTGTGGCCTTGATTAATATGTCGGCTAACATACTCACTGGCACCCTGGTCAGCACACACACCAAGCTCGTGTCTATCCCTGTCGGCTTAAATACTCTACCACAGATTGGCACGGGTGTTACCTCACCTCACCTTAATGTGTCCAGACATCCTCTCCTATGTTGTTTAGAAGATATATATTTATGCATGATTTACATGAGCTATGTATGCGTGATAGACTTCTATGAAGATTAAATTGGGTTGTTTTATGCTACCATGTTGTGTGTTTAGTGGCTTTTCATTGTCATTAGTTTAGAGGCTAACCTGAATGTTTCAACAGGAGATGGAATCTTACATACGTGGCCTTATACCTAATCTGGCTCAACTGCGAGACATGCCTGCGGCCTTTGTGCAAATGTATTGTCGCATTGCTGCGCATAAATTTTTCTTCTTTTGTGATCCCAACAGGCGAGGTTTGCCTCTTGTTATATGTAGATATATAATGCTTCTTGGGCTGAAGGCTTTCCATGTATAGTTTACTTCCCTTTTAAAATAAAACCAATTATCATGCTCTCTACCACAGGAAAGGCTTGCATAAAGAAGATTCTGCTCAGTAACTGTCTCCAGGAGCTGATGGAACTACATCAGGTAACATGGCTGTGTGGGCGCTAGTTTGATAACTGAGTTAACTAGTTTCATTCACCCATTCGATGTTAAAGTTAATATCACGTTTGGGAACATGTAAAAGTATGTAGCTATTTGCCGGTCAAATGTCATTGTGTTCATAGTAGACATTGATATGGTATTGCTCCCTATGTCCTTGAATAAACTTCTTTGTTTGACTTTCACGGAGTATAAGAGAAGTGTTGAGAACTGAAAAAGGAGTGGTTAGAATTTGATGAGACAATTTTTTTGACCACATAATTCTTTCCCTATAAGGAAAGTGAAAATTATTTTGGGATGCCTAAAAAAAGAAAGAAGTTTATATAAAGACAGAGTATAATTTTATCTATTCTGGTCACTAGGAAAGTGAGGAAGAAGTCTCAGATGCTGAACAAGCTGAAAACTGGTTTTCATTGACTTCTGCACAGCGCATATGTGGTAAGTACTTTGATCTGGTTATTGAGTCCCATTCATGTTGATGTATGGGTATTATTTTCTACTTATCCTTTAGTTTGAATTTGCTCGAGTTAGTGCTGCATTTTCAGGCAGGGCATTGCATCTCACTCCATTAGTCTATTCTATCATTTAAAATTGATTCAGATTCTTCTAAATGTCTACTCATCAATGTTCGGGGTATGGTTGGGAGAGGTTTTGGAATGTTCTAGAGGGGAA
Organism: Cuscuta campestris; assembly: GCA_900332095.2. Classification (NCBI taxonomy): domain Eukaryota; kingdom Viridiplantae; phylum Streptophyta; class Magnoliopsida; order Solanales; family Convolvulaceae; genus Cuscuta; species Cuscuta campestris. The sequence goes on along the minus strand of OOIL02001465.1, from coordinate 389,631 downwards.
GGGAGGGGAAATTTTTATTTTTCTATTTTTTGCTTTAAAATTAGAAATTAGATATGCTTTTTAATAATCAGATTACTTGAACCAAACAAGCTTATGTAACATTATCTTGATAACTATTAGAGTCTATCCCACATCGGAAGTTGATTAGAAAAGTAATCGGTATATAAGCTCTTGAGTTGAATTAAGTAATCGATTGGATTCAATCTTTTAATGTGGTTCAACTCAAAGGTCTTATGGCCCAATCAGTTATCCTAACCTCATCCTAAATTCTAACACAGTATCGGAGCACGTCCGGTCCGGGTTTGATTCTTCTTGGTTGTTGGACGTGGGTTTAGCAAAATAAGTTATCCGTCCGTGGTTTGGGTTGAGTTGGCTAAAAGGTATTGAGATGTCACCGGCTCACCGCCCATTGTGTGGGCTAGCTATAAGAGATTGAGATGCTAGACCCGTTTGTCCAAGTGCTAACTAGGCCAGACTAGTTACCACTTGAGGGGGAGTGTTGGAGTTCCCACATCGAAAAATAAAGAATAATACCACTAGCATATATAGAAAGATGAAGTCCTACCTATTAGCTTAAGCTTTTGGGTTAGAATAGTAGATCCTGGTTCTATATGCAAATGGTTAATTTTACCCGACACTCTACGCGTTGTTCTCGGCCCACCGAAATTCTAACAATAACATTACCTACTTAATGTATCATCCAGTGATCAATTTGGCTCACTTTTATTTTGCGGAAGAATTTTGCTTAATGAAATATGAGTTCATATTACTTTTCCCTAATTAGCTGGATACACTCTTAATGTGATAATGCCTTTAAATCAGCTAGGCAGAAGCAGCAATAACTGTTTATGAGTGCTTTCTAGCTTTGTTGGATTGCAATGCTTACCTAAATCTTTTTCAATTAAAATCACAACATGAACATTGTGAATTATACAAGAACTGTTTGATACGGCTTGAGATGGTTTGAGATAAGTTGCGGGAAGCGAGGTTGAGATGGTTTGGGCATGTGAGACGGCGGGATGCTGATGCCCCTGTACGGAGGTGCGAGAGGATCACGGTTATCGGGGGAAGGGGTAGACCTAGGAAGAATTGGAAGGAGGTGATTAGGCATGATTTAGGACTTCTCACTGAGGATATGGCTTTGGATAGGAACCTTTGGTGGACTAGGATTAAAGTAGCTGGTTAGGAGCTCGGTGCTGCAGAGGTTTTTTTAGTGTGTTGTGTTTGATTGGAATCTTCTACTTTTGCTTGCTGGACTTTCATTTCATTGTACTTGGTGCTTTATCCTGTTATATCCTGTTATATCCTGTTATCCTGTTATATTGTGTTCCCTACCATGTTTTTTGTGCAGGTTGAGCCGGGGGTCTCTTGGAAATAGCCTCCCTACTTCTGAGTAGGGGCAAGGTCTGCGTACACACACCCTCCCCAGACCCTACTGTAGTGGGATTCAACTGGGTTGTTGTTGTTGTTGTTTGATACGGCTTGAAGATTTCTATTTGAGAAATTAATTTTCTCCTGTAAACTGTCTTTCTTGCTTCTTCCATTTAAAGTTTGCATGTCTCCTTTATCAAGAGTGTTCTTTTAATTCTGGAATCCTATAAATGTGTGTGTCTAAGTGCTTCAGTATTGGGAGTTAATATTTCATGTAGTTTTTTGCCCAATTGGGTTCCATGGATATGCAGTTTCCCAGTTCTTCATGAAATCTTGCAGATATGTTTCTTGCTCTAGATAAAGATATGAATGGAACATTGAGCAAGCATGAACTCCGAGAATATGCAGAGGGGACACTGACAGATATTTTCATTGAGAGAGGTAAAAGTGCTAAATGTCCAAACCTTTTATTGGCCTTGTTTGGGAAAAACATTTTCAGTTAGCATTTTGAATATTTTCTTAAGGGTGCACATTAAAATTTAAAAACTCGTGAGATAGCTTTTTCAAAATATTAAATTTAAGCACTGAAGCTGTTGCCAAACAGGCACATTAATTATAACAGGAAAGGTTTGCAAATTCATTTAGAGGAGTGTTTGATACATATTAAATTATAATTACATGGATTTCTATTAATTGTTATTGATATGTATACACACACACACACAAGGTGCAGTTTCAGTAAAAGTAATAGAGAGTGGGTTTTTCTGTTTTAGTCCATTCTAAGGCACTTTATCGCAGCAGCAAAGACGTTCCATTTATTTACAAAATTGCCATGCCAATTTTAAAATTTACAAACTGTATGTTCTGTTTTATACATATATGTTGGTGCCATACCTAGTGGCCCCTATGGAATACTCCATTTTTTACATATTAGAAATTTCATTTGGCTATCGTACAAAGTTACTTAATCTCTTTTATTTTCTTGGCACTAGTTTTTGATGAGCATGTCCGGCGCGGTAAAACTGGAGGCGTTAATGGTCGTGAGATGGATTTTGAAAGTTTTCTCGACTTTGTTCTAGCCCTTGAAAACAAAGACACTCCTGAGGGATTAACATACCTGTTTAGGTGTCTTGATTTGCACGGGAAGGGATTTCTGACAACTAGTGACATTCATACACTCTTCAGGTCAGAATACTAGAAAGAATGTTGTTTCTTGCCAGCTTATTCTTTTGGTGTGCTTAATCAACGGTTGCTGGTCAATTTGTTGTTGTTGGGATGAATGCATTATAACCTCATATGCAAAACAAAGCAAGCAATAATGTAATGGAAGTAAAGAAGGGGAGTTTCTGTAAGTTAAGAAGCTTCCCGATTCATTCTTCCTAAATTAATAAATCTTCTGGGGTTTCCTGCTCGTGGTTCGTGAGCATGTTCACGAGTCTCTAGTAACCAGACACATGCTCCTTAAAATTGTTTTGCCATGGTTCTGTAGTGCCACTTTTCCCTCTTGTTTGGTCGTATAGGGCCATAATAATAATAACAATGCTAACTCCATTTTCATATGTTTCTCACACCAGAGATGTTCATCAGAAGTGGATCGATGGAGGGAATTATGAACTATGCATCGAGGACGTGAGAGATGAAATTTGGGATATGGTGAAACCGGGTGACCCTTTGAGGATAACTTTGACTGATTTACTGGCATGCAAGCAGGGTGGGACTGTGGCAAGCATGCTTGTTGATGTTCGTGGTTTTTGGGCCCACGACAACCGAGAGAACCTACTTCAGGAAGAGGAGCCAGTTGAAGAAGGATAGCATCCTTCATTCCCTTATCAATTATTGGGAAATTGCAAGGATTAGAGAATGAATTTAGGGGAAAATAACGTTGTCCTTAGGTTGTTGCGTAACTGTTTTTTAGTCCTCGTTTGTTGCACTTACTCACTCGGTCCTCTGTTGCACTCACTCACTCATTAACATGTCAGTTCTGTTACAAATCATGCATATTATTCCCTCTTGCCCATTATATTTATCTTTCTTTATCTTTTTTTTAAACTTATTATTTGTCTCATACGAGTACTATTGGTTGGTATTTATTTTTATTTAATCTTGTTTATTAGTAATTATATTAACTACTAATTTCTCAAATATAGTGGGAAGACTACTAATTTCTCAAATACAGTGGGATGACGGGGGAGTATAATATTGGATGGGAGTACTCTATTAGTCTATTCTTTTACGCCTCTACTGATGTAGTGATACAGTCCTTTGCTATATTGACCACGTGGGTAATTGCCTTAGCTGGGAAAGGAGGTTATGTTAGTTACAATCTGTTAGTTGGTTGTTAGTTTGTTGAGAAGCTGTTGTGATACATTGTTAGGGCTATATAAACCGATGTATGTTGTATGCTAAGGCATGAATAATAATCTGAATTCATCTTCTTCCCCATCTTCTCCTTCTCTCTCTAAAATCTCTGTTCTTAATCACCATTGCCGTTACAGAG
>OOIL02001465.1:369411-385635 GCA_900332095.2 Cuscuta campestris | reverse complement strand
TGATACAGTCCTTTGCTATATTGACCACGTGGGTAATTGCCTTAGCTGGGAAAGGAGGTTATGTTAGTTACAATCTGTTAGTTGGTTGTTAGTTTGTTGAGAAGCTGTTGTGATACATTGTTAGGGCTATATAAACCGATGTATGTTGTATGCTAAGGCATGAATAATAATCTGAATTCATCTTCTTCCCCATCTTCTCCTTCTCTCTCTAAAATCTCTGTTCTTAATCACCATTGCCGTTACAGAGTATCGAAGCTTCATCCTGCAAGCTTCCTTCCTCTGTATCATTGGTATCAGAGCCATTTCGTTCCAGGATTATCAATCAGATCCAATAGTTTGCTGATTCAGAGCTGGCAAACACGCGTGCGCGATCCAAAATGGAGGAATCAATTAAGAAAATGATGGAGCAACAACAAACATGGATGTCGACTCAAATTCTGGAACAAAGACGATTGATGGAGGAACAAATTCACCTACTGACGGCTCAATTACATGAATTGCGGACCAGTTCATCCAGCAATCAATCGGGAGGCGGAAGTCCATCTACAAACTCAGAAGGTAGGAATCCATTCCGGTTTAACCCTAAAATCGAGTTTCCTATATTTGAAGGAGCAAATCCGATAGAGTGGATTAAGAAATGTAGGAAGTATTTCACTCTATGTAATGTTCCTGAGCACCAGAAAGTCGATCTGGCAACTATACATCTGAAAGGAAAGGCTGAGACTTGGTATAGTAACTATAGCCAGTCGAAAATCAATGTGGTGTGGGAGGAGTTCATTGTGGATTTGTGTGTAAGGTTTAAGGATGACATATATGATAATGTGGTTGAGGAGTTTAACAAATTGAGCCAGACATGTAGTTTGGAAGAATACATTGATAAGTTTGAAGAGTTGAAGGCATCCCTGTTGCAAAAAAGGCCTAATATGCCACCAGAACATTTTTTGGACAGCTTTATAGCCGGGCTTAGGCCTCAGGTTAAACCGTTTGTGAAAGCTTTTGCTCCATCTTCTTTGGCTAAGGCCATTAGCTTTGCAAGGTTGCAGGAAGATACTCTAGAAGCATGCAAAACTCATGAGAAGGGCGGTAAGACTGGGCCTTACACCGCTGTATCAACAAGGAGTAACATTCCCCTACTGGCTAGGCCTGATTTTGTGCCCAAAACTGGCATTAGCATGACTGATTCTGCTAAAACTCCCAACAGCAACCCGGTGGCCAACTCTTATGGAAAGTCACAAAACCATGCTCAGAAGAATCCAAGGTTCATACCTGCCACTGTGAGGGCTGAGAAGATTGCAAAAGGACTGTGTTATTATTGTGACAAGCCCTATGAGAGGGGGCACAAGTGTGAAAGCAAAGAAACACAGTTATTCTTAGTGGAAGTATTGGGCAAGGAAGATCAAGAGTTGTTTGAATTGTCCACTTATGAATCTACTGAGACCAATGCTCCTTCTATATCATTACATGCAATAACAGGGGGAAATGGTTTTCAAACCATGAGATTAACTGGCTTTGTGGGCAGAAAGGCACTCCAACTATTAATAGATTCAGGAAGTACTCACAACTTCCTGGACAGTAAAATGGCGCAGAAATTGGGATGTCCACTTGAGCCTATCAACTCACTGAATATAGTGGTGGCTGATGGATACAGTCTACCCTGCACTCAAATCTGTAAAAACTTTAAATGGAGGTTGCAAAACACAGAATTCTCCTCTGATGTCTACATCATGCCTATTGGGGGGTGTGATATGGTGCTAGGCATCCAATGGTTGAGTACACTGGGCACAATTAGATGGAACTTTAAGCAACTATCTATGGAGTTTGAATATTTGGGAAAACACCACACTTTTCGTGGAACCAAACACAGGATGATGATAGCAAAAAGTGATCAATGGGCTAAAGACATGGGCAAGGTGACACAAATCTGTATGGTTCAGGTGAAGGAGAAATTGGATAATCAAACGCTGGACAAGCAAATACTAAAAGCACATGGAGAGGGAGAAGAGAAAGCGATACCTGCAATTGTCCAGCTATTGGAAAAATATGCCAAGGTGTTTAGCACACCAGTTGGCCTCCCACCTAAAAGAGGCCCTTTTGATCATAGTATACCACTTAAGAGTGGTAGCCAACCCGTGAGTATAAGGCCCTATAGATATCCACAGAAACAAAAAGATATTATTGAAAAGCTGATAGAAGAAATGCTGGACAGTGGAGTCATTCAGTTCAGCAATAGTCCATTTGCATCCCCAGTGGTGTTAGTGGGGAAAAAAGATGGATCATGGCGGCTATGTGTTGATTATAGGGAGTTAAACAGGGCAACCATCAAGGATAAGTTTCCCATTCCAATAGTAGAAGAATTGATCGATGAACTAGCTGGTGCAATGGTCTTCAGTAAGCTGGATTTACGGGCTGGATATCATCAAATTCGGGTTGAGGAGAATGATGTGCACAAAACAGCTTTTAAAACACATTTGGGACATTACGAATTTCTAGTGATGCCTTTTGGGCTAACGAATGCCCCAGCTACCTTCCAAGGCCTGATGAATCATATTTTTCAGCCTTTCCTGAGGAAGTTTGTCCTCATCTTCTTTGATGACATTCTCATATATAGCAGTAATTTACAAGATCACTTGGTCCATTTGGAGGAGGTGTTTGAGGTATTGCAGCAGCATTCCTTATTTGCCAAACGGAGTAAGTGCACCTTTGCTGCAACCAAGGTAGAATACTTGGGACATTTCATCTCTGGCAGAGGGGTGGAAACTGATCCTAAAAAGATCCAAGTGGTCTCAGAATGGCCAGTCCCTAAAACATTGAAGGAGCTGAGAAGTTTCTTGGGCTTAGCCGGGTACTACAGAAGATTTATAAGGGGCTATGCTGCCATGAGTAGACCCTTGACTATTCTCTTAAAAAAGGGGGCATTCCACTGGACCCCTGAGGCTACTATTGCTTTTAACCAGCTTAAACAGGCATTGGTGACAGCCCCAGTGTTGGCCATTCCAGACTTTAACCAAACATTTATAGTGGAAACTGATGCTTCTCAATATGGAATTGGGGCAGTACTCATGCAAAACAACCATCCTATAGCTTTTATAAGCAGATCGCTGGGACCCAAGTGGCAACATTTATCGGTATATGAAAAGGAGTTACTGGCTGTGGTGCATTCAGTACAGAAATGGGAGCAATACCTTGTTGCTAAACCATTCATCATACAGACTGATCAAAAAAGCCTTAAGTGGTTACTAGAGCAGAAGATATCCACTCCCTTCCAACAATTCTGGCTCTCCAAACTTATGGGTTTTTCATATGAAATCCATTATAAGAAGGGGCAGGAGAATAAGGCAGCAGATGCCCTCTCTAGGGTCACGGGGGCACAGCTCATGCAGGTGGTATTGTCCAATATCCAATCAGATCTGGCTGATCGAGTAGCAGCCTCCTGGCACTTGGATGCAAACTTAGAAGCTATACTCCAACAGTTACAGCAAGGAGCATCCATGCCACATTACTCTTGGACACACCAGCAGTTGAGAAGGAAGGGCAAATTAGTAGTTGGGCCAGACTCTACACTAAGACATACTATCCTGGTCTGGGCACATGCTTCCCCTGTGGGAGGTCATTCAGGGAGAGAGGCCACTTTAAAAAGGATCAAAAGTATGTTCTATTGGAAGGGGCTAAACAAAGATGTTAATCACTTCATTAGAATCTGCAGAATCTGTCAAGCTTGCAAATATGAGACTATAGCCCCATCAGGCCCTTTACAGCCTCTGCCCATCCCTCAAGAAGTTTGGTCTGACATCTCAATGGATTTCATTGAAGGGTTACCTACTTCTCAGGGAAAGCAAGTGATCTTTGTGGTGGTTGACAGGCTAAGCAAATATGCTCATTTTATGAGTTTATCACACCCTTATACTGCTTTAGAAGTGGCCCAATCCTATCTAGATCATGTTTTTAAACTTCATGGCATGCCCAAGTCCATTGTGAGTGACAGGGATCCTGTGTTCCTGAGCAATTTTTGGCAAGGCCTATTTGCAGTTCATGGAGTGGATTTACGGCTCTCTACTGCCTACCACCCTCAAACCGATGGACAAACAGAGGTGGTCAATAGGTGCCTTGAAAGCTATCTAAGGTGCATGGTTTGTGAAACCCCAAAGGAATGGTCAAAATGGCTGCCCCTAGCTGAATGGTGGTGTAATACAACTTATCATTTAGCCATTCAACTTACTCCTTATGAAGTGGTGTATAACCAACCCCTCCAGTCCATTTGCCCTATCTTCCTGGTGAATCCAATGTAGAAGAGGTAGACAGGTCTCAACAGAAGAGGGAGGAAATGATCAGACTCCTAGAGTTTAATTTGGAGAGGGCTCAAAATCGAATGAAGCAATTGGCGGATTTACACAGAACTGATCGAACTTATCAGATTGGAGATTGGGTTTGGCTGAAATTTCAGCCCTATAGGCAGGCTACCATCATGACTCGGGGCAATGAGAAGCTTAGCGCCAAGTACTCCGGCCCATTCCAAGTGCAAGATGTCATTGGAAAGGTGGCCTATAAGCTGCAACTACCGGCGACAGCTAAAATACATAATGTATTTCATGTTTCCCTCTTAAAGCCTTTCAGGGGAACTCTGCCAGCCACACCACATATTCTCCCTTGGCTGCAAGGTGTTAACGCTGATGTTTGTCCTCAACCAGCAGCAGTCCTGGCCAGAAGGGTAGCCAAGCGCAATCAAGCAGCACACACTCAATTCTTGGTTCAGTGGACTGGACAGGCAGCAGAAGATGCAACTTGGGAATGGGCAGCAGACTTGAAGCTCAAATTCCCAACGTTTCAACCTTGAGGGCAAGGTTGCTTTCCAATGGGGATAGTATGATACAGTCCTTTGCTATATTGACCACGTGGGTAATTGCCTTAGCTGGGAAAGGAGGTTATGTTAGTTACAATCTGTTAGTTGGTTGTTAGTTTGTTGAGAAGCTGTTGTGATACATTGTTAGGGCTATATAAACCGATGTATGTTGTATGCTAAGGCATGAATAATAATCTGAATTCATCTTCTTCCCCATCTTCTCCTTCTCTCTCTAAAATCTCTGTTCTTAATCACCATTGCCGTTACAGAGNGCTATATTGACCACGTGGGTAATTGCCTTAGCTGGGAAAGGAGGTTATGTTAGTTACAATCTGTTAGTTGGTTGTTAGTTTGTTGAGAAGCTGTTGTGATACATTGTTAGGGCTATATAAACCGATGTATGTTGTATGCTAAGGCATGAATAATAATCTGAATTCATCTTCTTCCCCATCTTCTCCTTCTCTCTCTAAAATCTCTGTTCTTAATCACCATTGCCGTTACAGAGTATCGAAGCTTCATCCTGCAAGCTTCCTTCCTCTGTATCATGTAGTGACATTGAATTTTTGAAAAAATTACTCACCTGTTCCGATTTAGATGACGATTGTTTTGTTTTCCTTAACTTGACATTAGTTTATTCTTCATATTCAATAAAGAGATATTTTTAAGTGTCCAGGTGTTTGTGCATGTGTGTTTGGGGAGCAAAACAACCATAGGTTTTAATATCTCGGATATTAAGTTTTATAATAAAAAATTTTGGAGAAGATAAACAGGTGTGTTTGGTGAATTTTAGAGATATGATAAGATATGAATGTTGAAATTTGAAAAATTGATAAAAGTTTTGAATTTTGAAACAAGTGTTTGGTGAAAATAGAATTGAAACCAAACTAGAATAACGATAAATTTTTCCGTGGAACTAAGGTCCATGCCTATTTTGTATGATTGCTTATTATTTACGAGTTAATTTTTCTTTTTTCTTTCCCCCTCTGTTTTCTTTATCGTTTTTTTGCACGGTCTTTTTATCTCTTTTTCTCCATCCAGATCTCCACTATTTTTCTTCTTTCTCCAATCTTTCTTATTTCTCCTTCTCCTTTTTCTCCTTCTTCTTCACTAGTGCAGATTTGCATATTCTTTTCCTTTGTCCTTTCTCTCATCCTTTGTCTTCCTTTATTTTTTGTTCTTTTTCTCTCCTCTTCCTCCCCCCTTCTTCGTCCCCACCTTCTTTCTCCTCTATCTTTTCGATCTATCTTCTTCTTCTTCACTTCCTTTCTCTCGCTTCATTTTTATAGATCTGTCCGCCGGCGTTCCCTTCCCCGTGACGATTATGAGACATCACCACCATCCGAGCCCCTGGTGCCATTGTCGTATTTAATTTTCGACCCTAGGTCGGCGCCACCATCCTAGCCACAACAACAATGACTCTGGCGACCGATGTTGTTGCAGTCTGACTTTGATCTTGTGAACGTACATGGATGGGTGAGACTTTGGTGTATCGGATTGGACGGCTTGTGGCCACCAAATCGAAGCCTGTATTGAAAGTGGAGAAAGGCTTGGAGCAAAAGACTTTAAAATCTTTGAGAGGAATGCTAGGGGTCTTGCTTTGTGTGGTGGAGATGGAGGGGTACAAATGGGGTACCCTAAATGGTGTACCCCTAGCATTTTTGAATCTTTGAATGTGGCCAAGGATTTGTTTGTAAAGTTTCCATAAAGCTATTTGTACCCCAAGAATTTGTACTCCATTTTATACACCGCAGGAATGTACTAACACTTTATATTGGTGTAATGCTAATTTTTGTTAACACACCAACACTTTGTGTCAGTGTAAATTTTTATTAGTGCATTAACACTTTGTATCAATATGAAATATCAAAATCTTAGTGCATACCTTTGGTGTATAAATGGAGTACAAATTTTGGGGTACATGTAGCATGCTCCGTAAATTTTCCTTTTAGAAAAACATCAAATCCATCAAAATCTACATTTCGTAAAAATCTTTCTAAATCCATGGAATGTTTTATACCATTAGATGGAGGAAGTGGAAGTGTAAGTATGGAAGGGAAGAACTGTTTTTCATATCAGCAATGCTTATGTATGATGATATCGGCAAAATGACTAGGATACGGAAACACAGTTTGATTTCAATTCAATTTTTTTTTGTACTTTCACCAAACATATATTTTTAAAACTGTATACCCCAAATACTGAAACCCATATGATTTTTCCCCCTCAAACAAACCCTAAAAAATGTGATTCAATACTGACTATTTTTGGTGGTATAAATCTTCCACTCTCTGTTTTAATTTAAGTTGACTTTTGCTATTTAAAGAATATACTTTAATCACTTCCATTACTAGGCGCATGGCATATTTTGCATACTGCGACAAAAGGTCAGGCCTAGTGTGCCTCTTCCGCGGGCCCGTCCAAGAGCCTTCGGGATCTAACGGGTTTCATTAGGAGCTTGTGCACGTACATGGTAACTAGGCATTTAGTTACCACCCACAGTTTCTAGGCTCCTTTTGGAGGGTAAGGTTTCCTCTACTCATCACCGCGTGGGGATGATCACTGAAGGGCAGGGGGTCCCTGCGCAGTCTAACTCATGCAACATGGATCATTTGGCATTGTATTGTTTATTTTATGCAAATTTTATTTATCAAATTGTATGTGGTATCTCGTACTTTAGTACAAGTATAATAATGTTTATATCAATGTGAATTGTACTATGCGTTCTACTGTTAGATTACCACTCAGCTTATGCTGAGCGTATAGCGTTGTTTTTGCTATATGCAGGTAGGCGTGATGATCATGGAGCCTAATCCGGATGACTAGGAGATCGGGGCGGCGGATCGGAGACGGCGTGGTCCTGATTTAATTTTCATTTAAGATTACAAACTGTTTTGGGCTTGAACCCACCGTTGTTGCGTTTACTTCGTTTAAGACTTAACGATTATTTTCTTTTATTGCTTCTGCCATGAAACACCTCTTTTATGGGAATTAATTTCCCAATTGTTTTATTAAATATATCAAAGGTTTTCGTTTTACAAAAGTAATGCAAGGAGTCTTTTGTAGATGGTCCTAAAAACCGTCTATGCAACCCCTCCGGCTCGTTGGGCCGCGGCGACCGCGGCGAACTGGGTCTGCGGGACGGAGGGTGTTACACTGAGGAAAGCCTTTCGCAACCAACCTTGCCTTGTAGCAAACATCTTCTTTGTTAAGAAATCCTTCTTTCTTTGTGAATACCCATTTTCATCCAGCTACCTTCTTACGTTTCAGTAATTGTTCAGTAATTGTTCCAGCTTCCATGCCTTGTTATTCTTCTTTTCCATTGCACCTGCCCAATCACCACTCTTCGAACTCAAAATGGCTTCTAGGTAATTGGATGGAATGTCATCAACAACTGGAAGTGCATAGGCAACCATATCCATGAAACCAGCAGGCTTATGAATATCTCATCTCTGTCTTCTAACTGTAGTTAGTGCCGATTGCTATTGATGTTCTAGGGTAGGAACCTCTTCCTCATTTGATTTGTCTTCTGCCGTAGTAGAGTCACTAGTGGTGCTTCGTGCTGGGATCACCACCGTCTGCTCAAACTCCATTACTTCGAAGTACAATCCACCTGCTGTGAAGTACTATTAGCTCTTTCTGGATTTACCTACTTCAACATGGCAGATTCATCAAAGGTAACACCCTTGCTGATAATCGTATTCTTTGCAGACACCATGAACGATATCTCTTTACTCCAGGGGTAAAGCCCATGAAAATATCCTTCTTTGCCCGTGGATCCAACTTTGATTCAATCACATGATAATATGCAATGATAATATGCAACTGCACCAAAAACATGCAAAGAATCATAATCAGTAGCAGGTTTTCTAGACCATACCTCTAACGAAGTTTTGCCATCTATAACAGATGAAGGCAAACGATTGAAGAGATCTTGAGCATATGTCACAGCCTCAACCCAAAACTTCCTGCCTAATCTAGCGTTAGATAACATACAAAAAAACTTTCTCCATAAGTGTCTTGTCCATACACTCTGACACCCCATTGTGTTGTGGTGTTCTTCTAACCGTGAATTGTCGAACTATGCCATAGTCTTGGCATACCTCCAAGAATGGATCACTCTTGTATTCTCCTCCATTGTCTGTTCGTAGAACCTTGATCTTCCTCCCGTCTAGTTTTCAACTTGAGCTTTCCACTTGAGGAAAATCCCAAGCACATCATCTTTGTTCTTCATGGTAAACACCCAAACACTCCTGGAAAAATAATCAAAAAAAGTGACAAAATAATGCCTACCCCTGATAGACAAAGTCTTGGCAGGTCCCCACACATCTAAATGCACATAATCCAGAATACCCTTGGTATTATGAATTACAATGCCATACTCCACTCTTCGTTGTTTTCCTCGAACCCAATGCTCACAAAATTCAAGTTTGCAAGCCTTCGAACCGTTCAGCAATCCCTGCTTGGCAAGAATTTTCAAGGATTTTTCTCCAACATGTCCCAATCTCATATGCCACAGCTTCGTTGCCTCGACATCCTAGCTACTTGGTGCTAGAAGTTGTCGCCGGTACTGTACCCACCACTGTACTACCTTAGTAGTAATATAGATTATTCTTCCTCATGCCTTTCAACATCACATTGCTCCTGAAGTTTCTTTAAGAGCTCCCTCTCGCATCGTCACAACTAGGCCTTTAGATTCTAAAGCCCAAATGAGATGAGATTCTTCTTGTAACACCCTTCGTCTCGCAAACCCGCTTCATCGCGGCCCAACGAGCCGGAGAGGTTACGTAGGCGGTTTTAAGGCCGTCTACAAGGAAAACCCTTGCGTTGCTTGTAACGGAAAAACCCCTTGATATATTTTATTAAATGATGAGAATAAATTCAATTAAAGGAAACGTTTCGTAGCGGAAGTAATTGTGAACAGTAAATATTAAGTCTTAAATAAGAAGTACGACAAAGGTGGGTTCAAGCCCAAAACGTTTTTCATAATTAAATAAATAGTTAATTTGGCATGCACTGTCGTTCATCCGCCACCCCGATCACCCAATCATCCGGGTCAGGTTCCATGATCCTCTGGCCTACTTGCGTATAGCAAAGGAAAACAACGCTATACGCCCAACAAAAGCTGAGTGGTAATCTAACACCAGAATACATAGTACATTCACATTGATATACACATAATCGTACCTGTGCTAAAGTACGAGGAACCACATACAAATTTTTTGAATATAAAGCTACGAATAACAGTGATGCAATGTCAAATATTCATGATGCATGAGTTAGACTGCGCAAGGACCCCCTGCCCTTCGGTGATCATCCCCACACGGTAGATGAGCCGAGGAACACCTTAGTCATCCCGATGGAGACTAGTATGTATGTGATAGCTAAGCCTAGCTACCATGTATGTACACAAGCCCTCACGATGGGAACCCGTTGGAACCCGCCTGGACGGGCCTGCGGAAGAGGCGCACTGGGCCTTACCTCTTGTCGCGGTATGCAAAGTATGCCATGATTTTAAACATGCGTCTAGGATATACATGATGATATGAATGCATCGCTTTGATGAATGAAGTTCAACACACACATATACGTTTGTTCTTATATGAAATGATCTGTACAAAATGATGGCCTTGGGTTCAGAACTGGATGATTATCGATTATCCATTTCTAATAATCGATTATCGCGCATTGCAGCTTCTGTTCCCAAGTCCTGCAGACTGTAATAATCGATTGTCACCTTCTGGCAATCGATTGTCACGCTGTTTGGTTAAGGAAAACTAAGTTCAGAGAGGCCTGAAAATCGATTATTGCCTCAGTGATAATCGATTATCAGATGAACCAGCTCCGATTCAGGAATCCGCAAAGGTTGATAATCGATTATAATCTATGTGATAATCGATTATCACGCTTTGCGGATTCTAACGAGAAGTCCAGCGTGGCCTGATAATCGATTGTCTAGTCCTGTAACTCAATTATCATGGCACGTGGCTCCTCATTTTGCCTGATTGGTTATAAACCTTACGTGGAAAGTTTACGGAATGAATGTTTATGTTTTCAGAATGATTAAGCTACGGAATTATGGATTATCAAAATGTTTGTATTAACAAATTCATCATTAAAAGGTCTAGATAACATATAACCATGATAATGCAGACACACGTATGTTTAGCCGGGTAATCCTATGAATATAACGATATGATTTAACTACGAATTCTAAAGTTAGAGGGCAACGTACTCACCTCTAACGCAGTGATTAACGATAACGGAAAACGGATGGACGAACGGTTGACGAACAACGAACGGCTTCTCCCGTCGACCCTCCTTCTCTCCTTCCTCCTCGTCCACTCGCCGGAAACTCCCCCCTTGGCTGCTGTTGTCTTGGCCGAATACAATGGAGAAGATGAGAGAGTGAGAGAGTTATGAGGGTGGTGAATGCTTGGGAGGTTACAAGTTTTGGTGAAGGAGGTGAAGGGAGAAGGGGTTTAAATTGAGGAGAGTAAAGAAGAAATGATGGGGATTTATTATGGAAATGAATGGGTGTGTGAATGTGTGAGTGAGGCGTGTGGATTAAATGGGGAGTTATCTCCCTTTATTTTACTCCGTTGTATAAACTCTTACCTGACCGGTATGCATTTTTTCCACCGAACGGTCCAAATTGAGATCCGTTTGTGTTTTTGGAATCGGACAGTCAAAACGAATATTATGACGTGTTCAAATAATTTTTCTAAGGATTTTATTTTCCCAACCATGGTCCGAGTTAGTAATTAATTAATTAGATTAATCAATTCTAATAGACCGGGTCGCAGGACGTTACATTTATCCACCCCTTAAGAAAATTTCATCCTCGCAAGTTGGCCTATTACTTAAAAAAATTCGTCGAGGGAAGCAATTTCTTATCATGACTTCATATGCAATAACCATTAACAAAAGTTAAGGGTAATTTTTATCGCAAGTTGGCCTATTACTTAAAAATCACTCTTTATTCACGGTCATCTTTATGCCACTATCTCCAGTGTGACAAATCGTGAAGGATTTAAAGGTCTTAAGTTGCGACAGATATAATAATGCTTTGGACCACACTTCAAATTTTTTATATAAAAAAGTTTTTTTAGAATTTCTAATTATTTTCCTATTTAATACTCTTATATGATCAAAAACACTCTACTTGGGTATGACAGATATTGAAGATTTTTTTACCACATGTTTTGAAGTTAGTTATATTATATTTACTCATTTTATATTATTTATTGTTTACATAAATAAATAGTTTATTATTATATTATTCTACTTGTGCATGGCACATGTAAAATCTAGTAATAACAAAAACAAAAATAGGAACAGAGAACTCGCTGAGAAACTTCTCATAAAGCTTTTATTTAGCCACATACGAGTATGTTCAAGAGTAACGGTGACAAGTTGGAACTGAACAACATCAACCAGAATCGGTTAGGAAATGATATCCAAGATAATCATTGAATAATTTCGCTAGGCCACTTCTTCCTTGTAGGACCTGAGCTGCTTGGGCCATCATGCCACACCATCTCCATCTAACAATAATAAGTCAAAAGTTAAGTACAAATTCTATGGAACTGCACCATAAACTTCTCATCTGCTAACGTAAATTAAGAAAACAAAATTGTGCGGTTGAAATTCATTTTGAAATGAAAGGCATGAAAACAACAACACATTTTGTTCCTTTAAATAAAATGAGAAGCTTATTTTGGGGCAATTAAAAAGGGTGAGAAGCTTATTTTGAGAAAACAAAAACGAAATTAACGTTTATATGAAAGAAAATCACAGATGTGCCCAGTATGTATTCGGAGAAACAAGTGTTGGTGTAAATAGTCTTTAGGCTATGCAATATATACATAGTTGGATACAAAGGAATAGTAAATCATGTATAAAGAAAAAAAATGAACACACAAATATATAAGTGGAAATAAGAAAGAATATGAAAGGAAAAAAACAATGGTCTTTTTGGAGCTACCATGGCAACCCAAAACAGTCTTTTATAGCTATATGCATGTTACCGTACATCCTTACTGTGTAACTCAAGCAATAAAGCTTACACCATGTATGATTACTACAAGGAGTATCTACAAAAAATGTGTGTGTGTGTGGGGGGGGGGGTGGGGGTGGACCTAACAAATAGGGTTTAATCCAGGTTAGGCTTCATTTGGTACACGGAATTCAAACTATAGATTTGGAATGGGAGACTAATTCCAATCCTGTTGTTGGAAAGCACAAAAATATGTAGATTTGGAATTTGTAGTGCCAAAAATGAATTGGAATTGGAGAATTCAATTTCATCCAAATCAAATCCATAAAACTCAATTCCAATTCCTTCAATTCCGTGTACCAAACGGACCCTCAGTGTGTTACTGTCCTCTGCCTGTGTTTGTTTGAGGCTGTGAGCCTTACAAAGTAATTCTCTGTAACTATTCTTTAACTAACATAATTCTATAATTCTGATATCTAAAAGGAAGTTTAGCCCTTTATCGCCATGCTTATACTCAACAAGATGGAGTAATGTCATCAAATAGAAGAAGAAAGATATCACAGGGAGAGGAATAAGTGACTAACTAGAGCCAAATAACATTTAAGAGGAAAAAGGGCAGTTTCCATCATTGCACCAAATGTCCACCAAAAGAATATAGAGTAGAATTTTGGACAAATTTCAATGAAAACAAAAAGAAGACAAATGGATATTAAAAATATCTGAGGTTTTTATTTTGAAGCTCTAGGATTACATGAAAATGAAGAGCTTGAATCTATAGCACATACTAGTAATTCAAAGGGAGAAAGTGCACCTAAAAGGGGCCAAAATTTTATTCATTAAATTGGGTTTGGATTTCAGCACAAAACGAACGAAAGTGAGAAAATAACTTTGAACGAGATTTCATTAAATAGAGCCAAGTCATACGTGAATAGTCATCAACAAATGTAACAAAGTACCGGATTCCGTGTTTTGACACAACCGAGCAAGGACCCCAAACGTCAGAATGAACTAACTCAAAAGGAGCACTTGCCCGTAGATTTATTCTAGGACTCAAACTAACACGATGGTGTTTAGCAAAACGACATAATTCACACTCTAAAACAGAGAGATGTTGAAATTGAGGATAAATTTTCTTTAACAGGGACAAGGATGGATGACCAAGACGATAATGAATCTCAAGAGGTGACTCAATCCTAACACAAGCAGCTGCTTTAGGAACGGAAGTGTTGAGAAGATACAGGCCATTAGTCTCACGTCCTTCACCTATAATCTTCTTCGTGGTAAGGTCCTGAAACACACAATGGTCAGAAAAGAATGTGACAAAGCAATTCAGATCACGAGTAAGTCTAGTAAAGAGACAACAGATTAAATGAGAAATGGGGTAAACTCAAAACAGAAAACAGATGCATATTTGGAGTTGGGATAACCGAGCCTGACCCAAGGACCTTAGATGTGGAACCATCAGCAAGGGTAACAGGGGAATGAGATGTGTAGGGATGAAAAGTGGAGAAGACGCTAGGATTACCTGACATATGATCGGTGGCTCCAGAATTAATAACCCACTTCGAGGAAGACGAGACAAGACAAGCACTATCGTTACCTGAATTCGTAATTGCCGTCATAGGAGGAGATGATCGCTACAGGAGCTCCTTGAATTGGATGAATTGGGCATACTCATCCGTTGAAGTAGGGGGGGGGGGTTAAAGTTTTCATCAGAGGCAAAGTGTGCAGCTCATCCCCTTTGATTAACACGTTGAAGTTTCCTACCATCACGCTTATAATGTCCCTCTTTGTGACTACAATGAAAGATTATGGGCTCTTGATTCGGTGGGGTGCCACTACGAATGAATGACTTATATGGTTGCTTTGGTGACTCGATCAGTTTGCATCCTCGGACTTATAAGAGCATTTTGGGGTGCACCGTCTGAAGGCTGTATGGGTTTTACACTTTCACTACGTTGAATCCGTGAGTACCCATCCTGTAGAGTGGGAACCTCAGAGTCTGCAAGGACCCTTTCTCGGGCAGCCTCAACTCTCGGGGCCAAGCCTGCCAAGAAACTCATTGTTGCCATATGCTCTCGCTATTATTGCTGCGTTTTGACATATGGATTGAAGGGCACCAATGAATTTAAGGCCTCATATGTCTTCTTGAAGTCCATGAAATATGTTTGAAGAGATTGATCTTGCTGGTCTGCCCGATAGAATGCCTTACATGCGTCATAGATACGAGTAAGATTTCCCTTACCTAAATATAGAAATTCCAAATATTCCATCAAGTCTTTAACTGTTTCACAACGGCCAACTAACCCAAGCACATCCCCATCAATTGAGTTGCGGATTTGGAGGAATAGTCGAGCATCATCCCTCAACCAGACTTTCTCAGTAGTTGCATCCTTAGGAGGATCATCAGTCATATGATCGTCTTTGTCAGTACTTTGTAGATATCGTTTAATAGTCGTGACCCATTCAAGATAATTAGAGGAATTAAGTTTCCTCTCTGTGATTTTTGACATGACTGGAAAAACTTCAGTGATGACACTAGACTTTTCACCCATTTCAATGAACTAAAATTTGAACAAAACCTGAACGGCAGAGGAAGACAGAGCAAAAATCACCCACTGAATGTCCAAATTAAGTCTGCACAGTTGCTTAGATGACTCAGGCGACCCTGACAGTGATTTTTGACAGTGGATCTGACCAGCAGTGGCAGGGTGTGAGGTCTCCAATGGAGGAGAGATTCTCCAGAATTGTTCTCCTGCAACGTGCGACTCCACCCACGGTGGCGGTGACGTCAGGCGAGCACCCTTAGAGACAGCGTAAAAATGGCAGAAGCAAGGTAGTCAAACTCGCGAGTTGACTCGTACGATTCAACGATTTTGAGGATCGGCAGAGGCTTACCGATCTGGGACGGCTGCAGAATCGTGAAATCCATGGACTCGTTCGGATCGACGATTCGGCTCGTGGAAACGCAGGATCGGCTACAATCGCCGAGTCTAAGAAGTCCAAATAGTGTCTCTTCGAAATCTCCTTCCAATCGATTCTGGAACTGCAATTGGATAGTCGCGCCTGTTGCGACTCCCAATTTCTATCGGAAACAGGTATCTCCCTTTATTTATTCCCAATTTCAATAGGAAAGCAGCGTAAATAGATTCCCAATTTGAATAGGAAAGCAGACGTATCTTCTTCTATTTATTTGGGAATCGAGACTTCTCTGTGTATCAGTCTTCCTTCTTTTTTTTTTTCTCCAGCGACATTTTTTTTCTCCTGGGAATCCTCTGTGTCTGTCGCAGGCTTCTTCTTTCCCTCTACTCTCTTACAATGTCAATCCCTGCTTCAGCCACTCCATTTAGTAGACCAATTGCAAAAAATGCTCCTGGGCAGAAAACAGATG
>OOIL02001465.1:316127-363294 GCA_900332095.2 Cuscuta campestris | reverse complement strand
TGCAGTTCGTCAGGATGCGAGCGTAATTGGAGTGCATTTGAGATGGTAAGATTTCTAAAGTTTTATTACATTCTACAATGTGCAAATAAATATGACTTGATAATTTTCATTAGGTCCATACAAAGAGAAGAAATCGTTTGAAGCAGAAAACAATGAACGATGTTGTTTTTGTCATGACTAATTCAAAATTGGCAAAAAAGAAGAAAGCCAAGAGATCAAATCCGCTCAAACTAGAAGATCTTTCGTCAGATGATGAGTGGATTATGGAAGATGTTGGTGAAGACCCAGGAGGTGATGAAGTTGCTGCTGGCAATAACTCCACAGATGTTCCAACACAAAATGGAGAAGAAGAGGCTGCTGGCAATAACTCCAAGGATGTTCCAACACAAAATGGACAAGAAGAGGCTGCTGCAAATGTTCAACCTGAACATGAAGAGGAGTTGGATGTCACCAATTTGGATGAGGGAGACGAAGATGAAGATGAAGATGAAGATAAAGAACTTGAGGATTATGATTTTAGCATTGATAATTATGTTTTAGATGTTTAAGTATAAAGTTTTAGGTCATTTGTGATCCAACTTGAACTTGTGTTATGTTTTAATAAAATTTAATTAAAAAATTAAACGTATATATATATATATATACATATATATATATATATATACACATACATATATATATATATATATATATATATATATATGTATATATATATATATAGTAGGATCTTACGATCCGATTCACGATCTTACGATGTTACGATCTTCACTATGCTTATCGATCCTACGTAGAATCTAGAGTTTGACTACCTTGGGCAGAAGCCTTTTTTTACAAACAATGATCCCTAACCCTAGAGCACACTGGCTATGATACCATGTGATTGATAATCAGAGGTTTTCCTCATAATACATAATTACATAATACAAAATGACTATATTTACATAAGAAGGGTGCTAATATAAGGAAATATAAGGAAACTAAATCTCCCACATTAATGCTTAAATCACCCATATTAAGGACCAGATCAGATCTTGCCATATTCTCATGACTTAACTAAAATACTAATATTATTACTAATAACAGTATCATTCAAGACAATGAAGAAATAGAGGATGATGTTAACCACATGATTCAAGTCGGTTGGTCAAAACGGCGGAGTGCTTCGGGCTTTATATGTGACAAAAAAGTACCTTTAAAACTAATGAGAAAAATTTACCGTACTGCAATTAGACCATCTATGTTGTATGGAACAAAGTGTTGGGCAGCAAATGGTGAACATGAACACAAGGTTAGTGGAGCCGAAATGAAAATGCTTTGATGGATGAGCGGTCATACACGTATGGATAGAATAAGGAATGGAGATATGAGAGCTAAAGTTGGAGTCACACCTATTGTACAAAAGATAATGGAAACTTGTCTTAGGTGATTTGGACAAGTGGAGACTGGAGAGAAGACCAATAGAGCATCTGGTGAGAAGGGTTGATCAAATGGTGAATAGACATGTGCATAGTTTGTAAGGCGTCGCCTAGGCGATAAGGCGCTGTCACTGGGACGCCTTGTTTGCTCGCCTCGCCTAGAAAACCTTAAGGCGACCAGGCGCTCGCCTAGGCGTCGCCTTTCCTCGCCTTACCTCGCCTTGGGCCAATTTAAAATTTTGAAAAAACCCATTTTTTTAGTGCAGCCCATTTTCTTTTAGTGTAGCCTAATAGACTTAAACTTATCTTCTCTCTCTCTCTCTCGGTCTTCTTTGTCTCAATCAAACTTCTTTAAAATGTATAAGACCTATATATATATATATATATATATATATATATATATATGGGATTGACTCCCGTCAGATGACACCTTACGGTGAGATGACATGCTACGGTCAGATGACGCAAAGCTCACCACTGGCCAATGCAAAGCTCACCAAATACAACTACAAAGCTCACTAAACTGTAATGCAAAGCTCACCATATTTTTTCAACACTTTGAATTTTTTTTGAAAAAATAATCAAAGGAATTGGTGCTGACTAGACTTTGACCATTGACCGTTGACCATCACCGCCGCCGCCGACCTCTGCCGGCGACCACCTCCGCTGCCGCCGGTCTCCGCCGCGCCGCCGCCGCCGGCGACCACCTCTGCCGTGCCGCCGCCACTGACCGGTTGTTGACCGGTGTTGCTATTTTATTTTTTATTAATTTTTTAATTTTCAAAATAAAAAAAAGGTGAGTTTTGTTGTTCAAAGTGGTGAGCTTTGCCTTATTTCCAGGTGAGCTTTACATTGGCCATTGGTGAACTTTGCAGTGTAATGTGGTGAGCTTTGCGTCATCTCACCGAAGCATGTCATCTCACCAGTGTCATCGTGTCATCTCACTGGAGTCAATCCCATATACATATACATGTACATGTACATGTACATGTACATGTACACATGTACATGTACATGTAGATGTAGATGTAGATGTAGATGTAGATGTAGATGTACATGTACATGTACATCTACATGTACATCTACATCTACATCTACATCTACATCTACATCTACATCTACATCTACATCTACATCTACATCTACATCTACATCTACATCTACATCTACATCTACATCTACATCTACATCTACATCTACATCTACATCTACATCTACATCTACATATACATCTACATCTACATCTACATATATATATATATTTGTCGCCTAGGCGTGCGCCTGGTCGCCTAGGCGATATGAAGGTACATTGGCGCCTCGCCTTGCCTTGGCTCCTTACAAACTATGGACATGTGGCTAGAGGAAGAGGTAGACTTAAGAAGACTTGGCACAAACTGGTCAAGGGGGGCCTCAGTGCAAATATGGTACATGATAGGGCACAATGACGTCATTTGATGTTAAAACAGTAAGACAACATATTTATTGCGCAACCCATTTTATTGGCTTGATGCTTGACAATATTGGTAAGCTTCCCTTGATAAAGAAGACGATTTGAAGAGGAATAAGTTTGTTTGAATTTATCCATAGCAATTCTAATACTTGAATTTGTTAGCTATTTAACAAACTCACTACGTCTTCTCTTCCATTAGATAGGCTTCACAGAAAGAGCGAACATCTTAGAAAGATGTATATACCTATGATGAATAGATAAAAAAAGGAAATAAATTGTCTAAAGAGGGTTAAGAGGCTAAGGAAAGAAAACAACAAAAGTATCCCTTGAGACCTCATTTTGGAACAATGCGGCTTTTACCCTCAAAGTGATGGCTCCTCTGATTAAAGTAGTTGGTCTTGCGGATAGTGTGAAACAAGCCATTGGAGAAGATTAATAAAGCATTGTTAAAGAAAAAAACAATTATAATTTCATTCAAAAGAATCTAGAACAAATATAAAGATTAAAACATGTTCTCCATTTATGATAGGAGGGATTGCAAGCTTCAAAACCCCTTGCATGCAACTGGCTACACTATGAACATGCAGTTGTTTTATGACAACGAAAAACTGAAGTTTGATTTGGAGGATAATAATGGGTTATGGTTACTTTGGCAAGTTGGTGCCAACTAAACTGATGCAACAAAAAACATTGCTGAGTTGAAAATTTATAAAGGTGGTGGTGGTCTCTTTGGTTTGAATTTGCTAAATCACAAATTACGTATGTTCCTAAGAATACAGCTATTATTAAAATTCTAAAGGCATACTCTTTAATTTTGTAGCTTAATCGTGGTGATGTATCATGTATCATCATTCAACTCCAAGGTGGGATACGGAAGAATTCAGCAATGAAGCGGTAGGTGGTTATACCTTTGCATTAAATGTCACTAGTTTTTCAGTTGTCGCGAAGACAGTTGCCCGGGAAAGGTGGAGATGAACAAGAGCCACGCCAATTATAATTTCATTCAAAAGAATCTAGAACAAATATAAAGATTAAGACATGTTCTCCATTTATGATAGGAGGGATTGCAAGCTTCAAAACCCCTTGCATGCAACTGGCTACACTATGAACATGCAGTTGTTCTATGACAACGAAAAACTGAAGTTTGATTTGGAGGATAATAATGGGTTATGGTTACTTTGGCAAGTTGGTGCCAACTAAACTGATGCAACAAAAAACATTGCTGAGTTGAAAATTTATAAAGGTGGTGGTGGTCTCATTGGTTTGAATTTGCTAAATCACAAATTACGTATGTTCCTAAGAATACAGCTATTATTAAAATTCTAAAGGCATACTCTTTAATTTTGTAGCTTAATCGTGGTGATGTATCATGTATCATCATTCAACTCCAAGGTGGGATACGGAAGAATTCAGCAATGAAGCGGTAGGTGGTTATACCTTTGCATTAAATGTCACTAGTTTTTCAGTTGTCGCGAAGACAGTTGCCCGGGAAAGGTGGAGATGAACAAGAGCCACGCCAATTATAATTTCATTCAAAAGAATCTAGAACAAATATAAAGATTAAGACATGTTCTCCATTTATGATAGGAGGGATAGCAAGCTTCAAAACCCCTTGCATGCAACTGGCTACAGTATGAACATGCAGTTGTTCTATGACAACGAAAAACTGAAGTTTGATTTGGAGGATAATAATGGGTTATGGTTACTTTGGCAAGTTGGTGCCAACTAAACTGATGCAACAAAAAACATTGCTGAGTTGAAAATTTATAAAGGTGGTGGTGGTCTCATTGGTTTGAATTTGCTAAATCACAAATTACGTATGTTCCTAAGAATACAGCTATTATTAAAATTCTAAAGGCATACTCTTTAATTTTGTAGCTTAATCGTGGTGATGTATCATGTATCATCATTCAACTCCAAGGTGGGATACGGAAGAATTCAGCAATGAAGCGGTAGGTGGTTATACCTTTGCATATAGTTTCACATGGGTTCTCAAATGTCACTAGTTTTTCAGTTGTCGCGAAGACAGTTGCCTGGGAAAGGTGGAGATGAACAAGAGCCACGTCCAACATAGGAGATGGAATTGGAGAACGCTGAGGGGATGGTGGAGATGGAATTGGGGAATGCTGAGGGGATGGTGGAGAAAACTCTGTCCAGCAGGGCTGAAGAAGAAACAGAGTTTTTGAATGTCGGAGGTAGAATGAGCAACCTACTCAATTTCTAGTAAAACAAGAAAAGGTTGGACTAAATTAAAAGAAAAATGGAAGAAGCGAAATGATTGTGATTGAAATGAAAGAACGCATGCTAGAACTTGGCAATTTCCAAATTTTTTTGCAAGATCGTGAGCTATTTCTCAGCATAAATAGGAGTAGAAGATTCTGAAGTGTTGGTGTGCAAAGAGAAGACAGTTCTTATTTATAGAGGAAAGGTAGCAACATGGTTATCTTGGTAAATTATCTGTTACCCAAGAAAATGGCAATTAAACATTTGGCCAGGGCAACGATCAGTTCAGCTTTTTATCTCCAGGGAGCATGGACATTAACAGGACTCATAAGTTATCAGTTATCAGGCCTGTGTGATGTGGGCCATGCATGTTCCAGAAGAAGGATGGTTCAGGAAATGGCGATAAAATATTTGGTCCAGACAACGATCAAATCAGCTTTTAATCATCTCGGAGCATGGACAGTCAGGCACAGGACTGCCAGGAAGGCCTGCGTGATGTGGACCGTGCTTGTTTCGGAATAAGGATGGTTTGGTTCTGCATTCAGATCATTCATTAATTTGTATTACGTTTTGTCGATAATTTTCACACCAGAAGAAATTGGGGCAATACTTCAGTGCCAAACTTTATTCTCTAAACTAGTTGATTCATAGCATAAGGATGGGTCGTCAGTCGTCAGCATAGTTATCAAGGCGCCAAGTCGAGGCGCGGAGCTGGGATACCGCGAGGACGCCTAGTCGACTACACGACTGCCTAGGCGACACATAATATAGGAGAATTGCTATACATTAAAAACACTAATATAAATATATCAAATTATATATTGTAGTTGGTAAAGTTTAAATTTTGGAATAAATCAAAGTTTAACTACCAAAGTTACTTTTAAGTACTTTTCTCAAAAAAACAAAGTTGAAAAAGAGGGTTACCAACTTAAGTTGGTAATAAATTAATGATTTAAAATTTAAAAAATTAAGCACCGAGTATTAATTAGAAAGATAAAGTAGAAAAAACATTAACTTTCAAATAAAGAAATTTATAAAGCATTAAAAAAACAAAGCACTGGAGCCGGGGGTATAAAACACTAAAAAAAATAAAGCACTGGAGTAAAAAACAAAAGTACTGGACTAGGCGAGCCAAAGCGAGGCTAAGGCGATGCCTAGGCAAGGAAAGGAGACACTAGGGCGACGACTAGGAGAGGAAAGGCGAGTCCAAGGTGACGCCTAGGCGAGGTATGCAAAATAAGGCGAGGCGAGCTCTCATGGCAAGAGTAGAAGGGCGCCTGGACGCCTAGGCGACGCTGTGATAACTATAGTCGTCACAGCCCATTACAAAGTGTATACCTTGGGCCATGTAGAGCTAGTGTTTTGCCCAAGTGATATATGGATGTTGCAGCGTCTTGTGTCCAAAGAAGTGTTGGTGACTGCGGTGTCTTGTGCCCCAAGAAAACTTGTAACTTTGAGTTTCTTGTTGTATTTGAGGCTTTGCACATGCTGTTTGGCAATTGCAATATGTACATTATTAAACGGAAGGACAGAATGAGGTTCATTTGAAAAAGGTTTCCTAGTGGTGTATGCTGAATCTATATGCTACAGACTCGAATATTGATTTGGGATACTTGCATTGTAAGAGAAATTATGCAGTAAAACTCCATATTCTTTCCGTCCTTCAGCTTTCCTCTTATTTCAGTGTACTAAGTCTGTGTAAATGTTTGATGTATAATATATGAAACACATGCAGGACAATGGAAAAATAAGTGCAAAACAAGATGAAAGAATAAAGAAACATAAAATAATCTTACGTCCCCGATAATGACAGTGTCACCCTCCTTTACATCAAGTTTCATGAGAGCTTTATTCACACCACATGCCTCTAGAACATGTTGAAATCTTCTCTCGGAGTCAATATATCTGTTCCCAATTAAAAAAAAATAAGCAACGAAAATCAACTGTAAAACATGCTTTTAAACTAATAAGATCTAAATACATCCCCAAGAAATGTTTCTTGCATATATATATAAGTGTGTGCACAGGACTATAAATAGGTCTACCAGTTCTCACAAGAAACTTGAATGTTGAGAAAAAAAATAGTGCATGAAATGGGTGAACTAAAAGAAGATTAAAGAGAAGCAACTTCCTTACCTCCAGTTTGTCATTTGAACAAAACGCTCCAGGCCTGATCCTACAACATACCATGTACCGGAAGCATCACATGATATCTGGAATTCACTTATTGGGGAATTTCTCTCCCTTTGTAATGTATGAGCGACATAGTTCAAATTCTCAGGGCCTACTGCATCTGAAACAATACAGAATTTCAGCAAGCCAATGTGATGAAACGGACCAAACAATAACCGTGTTGTATCTTATTTCTTTATTTCTTTAAAGAAATTAAGAAAATGACATGCACGTGTTAACACTTCCTCTGTTCCAAAAGAATCTCACCATTAGAAATTTCAGGGTAGCCAATGCACAAATTGAATAATTAGTATTGAAATTTTGGTAAAAATTATAAGAACTGATATTATGGAAATTTTTATCCAGACGGATCTAACAAGATCCCAAATGACTATAATTTTACTAACGCATACATCACAAAAGAGGGTCAAATGAGGGTATGTGAACAATGTAATTTTTTTACCATTGCAATTATTTTGAAACGATGGAAGTATAATACTACAGCAATGGCAGAGTGCTAAAATGATTGGTAAAAGGCAATCAATTATAAAAAATATGATATAATAGAAGTTTTTATCGAGATGAATCTAACAAGATCCCACATGACTATATTGTTATTTGTTACTTACGTATAGGTCACAAAAAGTCAAATGAGGGAGTGTGAATACTGTACTTTTTTTTAAACGGAAGAAGTATCATATTATAACAATGGCAGAGTGCGAAAACGATTCATAAAAGTTAAAATGACTGGAAGAAATCAGAAAATTACACTTTTGCACATCAGGGACTTTGGTTGTAGACATAGTTATTTAAGGCGTGATGCGCACCGATGCACAAAGTGCCTCTAGCGCCTCGATGCGCACTTGATGCGCGCGCATCACGAACACAATGCACAGATTAAGGCACCAATAGAATACTGAATATATAGTATATCTACATTAAAATAAGTATATATAAAACTTTTAAAAGCATAATAAAGGTTTAGAAATCAATTAAGATTGAAAGTCACGCATTGTGCCATAGAGGCATTGATAAAATTAAAAACCATAAAGTTCAAAGAGCAATAAAAGTCATAGACAAAAAGCATTCAAAGAGCAACAAAATGATAGACAAAAGGCTAAGAAGGAAGAAAACCAGCGAATTATTAGAATTTGGGCCATCTTCCCTTTCTAAATCTGCAGATTCTTCCATACTACAACAAAGTATTTGACAAATTAACTTGCCCAGTAGAAGGAAGAAAACCAGCGACAGAAAAATAAAGAAGAGAGGGGAAGGAGAGCTGATATCACCTGCTTGACTGCTTCTGAGTTCTGCCACTTGCGAGATGGGAAGGTGTGCCGCGGTTTAAGGAACTTGCGAGACAGGAGGAAGAGTCGCACTCGAAGAAAAAAAAAGAAGAGAAAACAATCGTTTAATTTGCCCAGGTGCCGTTTAATCTCCTCGTAAAAGTAGGGAGGGTTTAGTCCTAATAAATAACACTAATCCCTAAACCTAATTTATAAAATAATAGAAAAAGTAAACAGGTGTTCACAAGGCGCGCCTTTTTGCGCATCAAGGCACTGCGCATAATACGACGAGGCACAGTAAGGCGCGTGCCTCATGAACTGCGCGCGCATCAAGGTTGCTGATGCACTGCCTCTGGCGCTTCGTGCGCATCGCGCCTCAGGCGCGCCTCAAGCGCGCTTTTCACAACTATGGTTGTAGACTTGTAGAGTACTTTTATTTAAGAGCGGAGGAAGTATGTGTTTATTGTACAAAAAATTGCCTTGTTTATGAGATCTTTTTATGTGACGTGTGAACTTTCAACATTGTCCAAAATACATTTTTGACAAAATTTTACGGGAAAGGATTGTAGCTGTGTGGGCATGTTAATATGAGAATTAAATGTGAATTAACTAACAAAGTTTAAAATGATTTGACACCCTTCATAATCATCTTGTTGTGAACAAAATTGGAGTACAAAATTTTTTATTCACCAACTAAAAAGAAATAAATTAATCCAAGTCATGTTGAGATTGGATTTTCATCCACAACAACTTGTCTGTGGAATGTTGGTGACTTGGACGAGACGCGTTAGAGGATTTTTAGAATTTGGAGTACTCTTACTTGATGAGCCAGAATGGGAGAGTGAAATGATCTTTGAGTGTGATGACAAGGATTGATGCCATTAATTATTATTTCTTTGAAGGAAGAAGCATTTCCTTAATTCACTAAAAGATGAGCAACAAAGTCAGGAGAACAAGCCTCCCACACACCACAATGAGTCTTAACTCTACGAGCAAGTGTGTGAGCAACAACATTACTCTCGTGACAAACAAAGGAGAAGGAAACCAAATTAAAATAAGACACTAGACCTAAGCTTAAACTTAAGAGTTTGTCTATATTTGCAATCATTTTGAAGCTTGAAATATGATGGTTTTAATAGTGTTTGGGTCATATACCTGTGGATTGTTACTTGCTTATTAATTTCAAATGCTTTACATTTATGTTGATATTTTATTGTTTAATTACATGTTTTTGTCGTATCCTTTCAGTACGCGCACCATGTAGTTTTTTTAAGTGCAAACTTCCTTCCTCGTTCTTGTATATGCTCCCACTCCTGTTCCAATGTAACTTAGAGTGAAACTATCACACCAAGATGTAACTCAATCAATTGAGTAAAAATTGAACACTGAGAGACCAACACACAAAACCAAGTAATGATAATTTCAGCCAGAAATTAAAATGAACTTACAATCTTTATCAGCACATTTCCTCCTACGAACCAGCTCATATGCAGCACATATCACTTCATGTGTACCCTCTTTCTTCACTGCACTCATGGATAATGGTTCAATGCCGCGGCTTTGTAGGCTATCCCTAAAGGATAGCCAATTTTCAGATGCTTCTGGAAGATCCATTTTGTTGTACACGACTATATAATGCTTCTGAACAAGTTCAGGGCTAAACATTTCCAACTCAAGGCGCACTGCATCGAACTCATATACTGGTTGCTGAGATGACCCATCAACAACATGCACCTATTTCCCAAAAATAATAGTTTCGCAGTGAATTAAATAAGAAAACTTTTAAGAATTCAAAGTAAGAAAGCATAACTAGAAGGCATTAGCCAATTTCAGAGAGCTGGAGACTTAAGAGTGTGGTAACATGAATATATTGAAGGGCGAGTACAGTCACACAGACTGTGCTTAAGGGTAATGTTTATTATGCCTAAGCATTGCAAGAGACAGAAACAACTGCATCCAATCATTAGAATGTAGAACACTCTTCAGCAATAGCAACAACAAAAACAAAAACAACCAGTATAATTCCAAATCTATTGGGGTGTGTGTCGTCAAGATGTACGTAGTCTTACCCCTGGAAAACTATATGGTTGTTTCCGTTAGATCTTGGATGCATTGTTGCATTTACTTCCCAACACTCCATAGAAAGTAAGAAGCAAGGGAAGTTTAATTTGCCATTTTTTATTTAGTCCATTATGTGCCAAAACTAAAACATTGTCAACAATGACTTGTTTAGCTCCATTGGCAATGGCCAAATATATCATACTCTTCTTGCTGATTAAAAAATTTCCCAATGATATGACACTACAGTGCTCGTTATTTTTTAAAACTATTGATAAAAGATAAAGCAATTTCACCAATGAACCAACTATAATGTCCAGACTTTGAAAGTATACCAGAACAGAACATCTTTCAGAGTGCCTAAGAAATTCATGACCCAAACCAAAACCTCGATGTGCCCCTTCAAGTAAACCAGGTAAATCAGCAACAACCATTGTAGAATCATAATCAAATGAGACCACTCCTAAATTCGGGAGCAAAGTGGTGAACGGGTAATTTGCAATAGTCGGCTGAGCGGCACTAATGACGCTGAGAAAGGTACTTTTCCCTGCATTTGGAGCTCCAATAATTCCAACATCCGCGACTAACTTAAGCTCCAACTCTAACCACCTGGTAAAAAAGAGACTTTTATGTACCAAAAAAAACAAGAACCAAGAACCATCAATGAAAAAGATAAATCTAGAATTGAGTTGTGTAAACAGTAGAATTCTTTAGGACAGCAAACAAAAACTTTTTATAATTTTATTTTAGGTTCTACATTCAGCTGAAATGATAGATGGGCCTTCCATATTCTTATTGGGAATAGAAATGCAACAATCACCAATATGAGCAACGTTATTATTCACAACTGTTAAGAACAATTACCATTATTCTGATTATTCTTGCACAGTAGAAGAAAAGTTAGGATCAGAGAAAGATGCTCACATCTCTTGACCTTCTTCTCCATTCTCTGCGATCTTGGGAACCTTATTCATCCCTGATTTAAAAGATGCATTCCCCCTCCCACCTCTCCCACCGAGGAGTAACAGTGCTCTCTGACCTGGATTCAACAACTCAAGAAGCACAGCTCCTTGCTCTCCACCACTACCGGCCTCCCTAACAACCGTCCCTGGCGGCACCTTCACCACAACATCCTCACCTTTTGCACCACATTGCTTTTTTCCCTGGCCATGGCCTCCCCTACCAGCTCTAAAATGTACACTCTGCCTAAAAGGCAGTAGTGAATTCATTGAACAATCTACCTCCACATACACATTCCCTCCCCTCCCTCCATCCCCTCCTGCCGGCCCTCCCAATGGCACATACTTCTCTCTCCGAAATGCCACTATCCCATTCCCTCCATTCCCAGCTTTCACATATATCTTCGCCCTATCAAAACACCTCATCACAGCCGGCACTCCTTTTTCCTTTTCCATCAATTCAACCCCCTCCCCTTCAAACACATCACCCCCAAAGTGTAACTCCAGGTCATCTGGATCATCCTTGTTGTCCTTTTCATCAATATCGTTTTCAGAATTAACCTCATACAATTCAAACTTTCCATAATCAAATTTGAAATTCTCCTCGGTTTCATCAATTTCTGAGAGTTCAGTATCATCTAAATCCATCTCGGATTGGAACTCCTTCTCTTGCAATGGAATGTTGAGCTCAAATAACTTAATTTCTTGTGAATCATGGAGAGTCGTCGCACAGAAGTCTTCTTTGGGAGGCAGTCGAGTGTAGGTAGTAGCTGTGTCACCAGAAGTGGTGGAGAGCGATGTTGGATGCGTGAAATCACCGGACTTGAGCTTGGGGTGGTTGGATTTTCTTCTATGGATGTTGGTTAACCGTCTTTTAGGGTTACGCCTGCTTCGATCAGGTGGTCGGGCTTCGCAGCGCAGACCGAAGTAGGACAGAAAATTAGCAGATGCAGATGCACCCGCCATGTTAAGCACAGCCCGTTGAAGGAGAGATATAGGGAAACTTGGCAACGAAATGTACTTTGTAGGCTGCTGTCTGCAACTACAAGCATTAATGTAGGAGTAAGTATATGGTACAACAGGCTGTACCTAAAGATAGCGTGGTACTCATTCTGAAGTTAAGTGGTATTTATTCTCGCACAAACATAACACTTCATTTGAAATAGCGTGGTACTCATTCTAAAATAACGCAGTACTCATTCTGAAATTACGTAATATTCATTTTCACACATTTGTACAATATTCATTTATGAATAACGTAATACTCATTCTAAAACCTAGTAGTACTCATTCCCAAATAGCCTAGTACTCATTCTTAAATAATATACTACTCATGAAAACCTAAAATCTTATTGAAGACCATATTAAAATTAAAACAGATTTGGAATTAGAGCTTCCCCTACCGCGAAATAGCAGATAGGAAGAGTATTCTTCATCGCCGATTGATTTCACCCAAACTGCCGCCTTCATCGCCTATCGGTTTCGCCCTAACCTACTACCGCAGATCTTCCTTCTTCATCGCTGCAGATTGATTTAGTCTGCCGCAATAGATTCTTGCCGCAGATCCATTTCACCTTCTTCATCGTCGATCTTCCTTTAGCCCAAATTAAACGCCGGCTGTACGGTTCTTCCCGTACAGCCGGTTGTACGATATAAATTGCCTTAACGTAGGGAATAGGAAATTTATTAAAATAGGATAAATTCTGGAAAAAACTAATTTGGAAAGTAAAGTATCAAAAGGGCAAAACCAAAGTATAAAATATTTAAAATATACTAAAATACGGAGTATAAGTTTTACTACCTTCGTCCCGAATTAGATTATGGAAAAAATCTAAATACAACTAAAAATAGAAAATATACTTAAATTAGAGTCTAAAACACAAATTCCCCAAATAAGAATAACTTTGCATTGGTATCCCCAAAATGTTCCTCGACATCTGCGCTGACACCCAATTTTTTTCTCATTAATCGCGTTACATGTTCACAAGACCACTAGTACTTGGACCATGTTCACATGTCACAGATTTGAATTTTCACAGAACTGAATCCCACATGTCCACAAGAAAGCGGGGAGGGCAAAATCGGCGAAGGAAGAAAGAAGGGGGCGGGAGGAGTCCTATCCATACTTTATTTAAAAAAACATGGAGTCAACATATGGTTTTCTCGTCCAAAGAGTATGATAATTACAAATGACAATTGTGAAGTTAAAATAATGAGTGGCTGAAATTATAGTAATAATTATTATAATTATTATATTTATAATAATTAAAGAAAGGTGAGTTAAAATGGCCGAAAGATAAGTTAATTATTGTGAAGTTAAAATTAATATTACGGAGTACTTTTTACACACAATACCTTTAAAGACGTGATATTATTAATCTAAAAAATAATTATTATTATTAATCTAAAAAATGGTTTAAAAGCTATAATAAGTACAGTTCCTTTTTTATCACACAGTATTGACCAATTTCCTTTTTAAAACGAACAGTTTTAACACGTAATCATTCTAAAAAAGAACAACGATAATATTACACAATTTATAATTGGTAATTAGTATTAACTGAACAGATTTTTTTAATCAAGGTAATTCTAAATCCTAAATAATAATGATGCCACGGAATATTACACAAAAGGAAATATAATTTTTTTAAAAAAAAGGAATATTACTTTTAAAACACAATGCTTTCAATTTGTATGGAGTGTACTAATTATTTTGGGTATAAATAAGTATTTTAAACCTTTTTTTGTGTAAGTGTGAAGTTAATATAGCTATTATTTTTATAATAATTAACATGAGTAATATAAAATGGTAAGCATGAGTAGTACAAAATGGTAAACGTGAGTTTTCCTTTTTTAATAATTAACGTATCAAAAAGGTAAGTTATACAATTCCAAAGCGTAAGTTTTTAATAAAGGTAAGTTATACAATTGCAAAGCGTAAGTTTTTGAAAATTGGAAATAATTAAAAAAGGTAAGTTATACAATTAAACTCCCAATTTCGAAAAAAATAATTATGGTAAGAATATTAAAAACCGAATTCATTTTATTAAAAAAATATTATTTTCGGATTTATATTAATTAGTAACTAATTAATATTCAAGGCATTATTTTAGTAAGATATTCCTAATTACGGAATGTTATTAATTAAATGCATCCAGTATTATAGAAAGTAAATATTTTTATATTTTAAATAACTAAATGCATTTCAAAAAGAAGAAAAATTATATTAAGCAAATATATACTTTAAATAAAGTATATGCAAATATATTCTTAAAGTTGCTAATACAAAAATATTTATCATTATTTATTTTCGATAAAGATGAATATTAGTTTTAACCTTTTTGTGTGTAGGGGCGTTTGGTTAAATTGTACGTTATGAGGAAATCATGTCAATGTTTTGATTGATGGTTTGAATGCAATGGATTCGACCCTTCCAATTTTGGTGTTGCAAATGGTGAAACCTAAACTATACAATGGTGTTCTTATAAATTAATTCAAATTATTTTTGAAATACATGTACCCAAAGAATTAATTCTAATTGTTTTTGATATGCAATGAAGACAATATTCCCACAAATTGTACAAATGATATAGTCTATAAAGAAGTCTTTCGAAATTTGTAAAGTAGTGATGTTTTTACCTTAAAATACTATAATCTCTATATTCTATTGTATCTCATTTTTATCATTGAAAAACGATTTGAATTTAATAACATAAAAATGACATGTGCAACGCGTGGGTGTGATACTAGTTTGGGTAGTAAAAAACATAAACTCCTACCTTAGGGATTAACACAATGTTTTTTAGTCATATAGAGGTGATTTCTAATTAGATTACAATCTTATTTTATCTCTCTTCTCGGTAACTTTTATTTATTTTTTCATTGACTATTTGATAAAATAAAATATTCTTATCACATCCTCTTTTGTAGAACTTTTGACCTAGTTTTTTAATATCTAATTTTTATTTTTTTATTGATGTATCAATGTGTAAATAAAATTATTTCAAAAGACGAGAAAACTTGCCTTGTAACTCCCAATTTATAATCAAATTAGGGGCTGCGGTATGTTTTTTTCCTGAAATAAGATTTAATTTTAAATGTATTTATAGTGCCAAATCTATATACATTACCAAAACATATAGTGAAA
Organism: Cuscuta campestris; assembly: GCA_900332095.2. Lineage (NCBI taxonomy): Eukaryota > Viridiplantae > Streptophyta > Magnoliopsida > Solanales > Convolvulaceae > Cuscuta > Cuscuta campestris. The sequence continues at coordinate 347,584 of OOIL02001465.1, read as the reverse complement.
TGTTCATGTACACTATCATATTACTATAGTGTGAACTCCTATTTAGTAAATAAAAACATGGAGCTCTTATTTTGATATTTTTTCTATGTTTTACTCCTATTTAGGATGATTTCTTATCAAAATATAAGTTTCATATTTTTATTACCAAAATAGTGCAATGCCAATAGTTTCACCATATAATACCAAAATACGCAGTGAGATGCCAATATATAATGCCACATTATCAAAGTACAAAATCCTATTTTGGGATAAAACAAAAATCTTCTATTTTAGTATTTTCACTATGTTTTACTCCTACTTTTGATGATTTCTTGTAAATTATCTGAAGTAATCTCACTTTTTTACGAGGTTCCAAAAATAATTCCTCTTTTTAATGTTATGTGGAATAATCTTACATTTTAAATTATTGCACATTTTGGGTCCCCGTTAAATTTTGATGGAAAAGTTAATGGAATGATGCGTTAATTTTTGTGTTTTGTTATTTGTCAAATATAATCTCACCTTTCGTGGGATGTCCTCTTTCTTAACAGGGATTTGATGGTATCCTGACCGTAAGTCAATCTTAGAGAACACAGTGGATCCTCTAAGCTAATCAAATAAGTCATCGATACGGGGTAAAGGATATCGATTTTTGACTGTGACTTTGTTTAATTAACAGTAATCGATGCAGAGTCTTATCGAGCCGTCCTTCTTTCTTACAAACAGAACGGGTGCTCCCCATGGGGAAACACTCGGTCGAGTGAATCCTTTATTGAGCAATTCTTGTAGTTGAGCCTTTAACTCTTTCATTTCAGCACGAGCCATGCGATAGGGAGTTGCAGATCTCGGTCTTGTTCTAGGAACAAGATCGATGGAAAATTTTACTTCTCTAGCTAGAAGATGGTATACCAGGAAGTTCATCAGGGAATACATCAGGAAAATCACATACTGTCGATCGATATGTCTTTCAAGTTAGGAGTTTCCTTTCGTGTGACACGTACATTACACAGATAAGCCTCACATTTCTTTCGAATGAGACACCTAGCGTGTATATACAAGATGAATTCGGTGGGTTTAGGTGTTGGCTTTTCTTTCGAATGAGACACCTAGGAGTTTCCGTCGCAAACAACACTTTTAGGACGCTAAAACTTTTGTCGCAGATTCCGTCGCAGTTTGCGACGGATTTAACATTCCGTCGCACATAATGGAAAAGGTATTTCCGTCGCTGAGGCCGTCACAAAACTGCAACGGTACCATTATTCCGTCGCAAAAGGCGAAAATGCGACAATTTTTTTGCGAGTGATTTATTCCATCGCAAGGCCGTCGCAATTTGTTAATCTGCGACTGAAATGGAATGTTTGCGACAGAATTGTTCCATCGCAGATTTAGCGAAATTTTGTAATGTATGCATTTTCCATTATTGGTTTTCAGTTGTATCATTCATCGTCGGCAATCAATAACCGTTTGGTGTTCACTGAGCCAATCCATCCAAAGGATGATGTCGAATCCTTTGTATGGTAATTCGACAAGATTGGTAGAGAATTGTTGTCCTTCGACAATCAATGGACAATCTTGATACACGTGATGTAACCTCATACTGTTTCCTAACAGGTTAGACACTAGTATAGTAGGTTGTTTTAAGTTTTCTTTCATTTTGTCAGCTTTGTTAGGCATAGGCACACAGATATAAGATAACGTTGATCCATGGTCTATCAACACATGCATGATAGTATCAAATAAGGAAAACATACCCGGAATGACCCCAGCAATGGGGGCTTTCCTCAGTGCGTGCCTTTATTGCATAGGTACGAGAAGCCAGCACTCGCCTGGATGGTGCCTCCCGCATATGTCGCATAATGGGTGTTTCCACCCTCTTTATTTATTTTCTGATGCCACAAACTGTGTATGCACTGATTTTCCCTTCTTTGAGAAATGTGAGCTGCTAGACTCTTAGAAAGGTATTTTTCCCTTTGAGAGAGAACTGGTGGGTTGATGAGTAGTACTTGGGCCGACATTATTTACTTTTAAGTATTCGTTGCAAGCACTCGGATCCTTCTCTGCGTTGGAATTAGATCATAGGCCGCCGAGAAATTCACAGTGGTCATGATGGACACCCGCGACCTGAGGTCAGGTCAAAGTTTATTATTGTTGGTGCAAATTTGGCAAGATGGGTAAACTTCTGACGGTATTCAAGGAGTGTCATATTTCCCTGTTGCAGTTCAACAAATTCCTTACATTTTTCTTTGCAAAAACATTTAGGAATATATACTCCTGCTTGAATGCCCATTCAAAATATGCCCAAGTCCATGGCTTTGGGTTTTTTGCACTCTCATCGGTTCTCTTCAACCACTTGTTGCCAATAGGTACATTCAGATCTTCCAAGACTCGAGCAGTTTGCTCGATCCAATCCCACGCAATTTAGGGTTCAACAATGTGATCCCCAAGGAATATTTCAGCACCGCTATCCCTTTGTGTTTTGTAGGTTACCCACGTGGTGGCGGTGGTTGGAACATTGGAGCATTGGCTATTTGTTGTAAAACATTAGTCAGAAAAGCAGGAATTACGAGGTCGGGTTGATCGACCACCAGCTATTGGATTGTTTTCGACATTTTGCGGATTGTTAGGCTCATTATGGATGAGAGGAGTAGAGCTAGATGCTTCGGTATAAACACTGAAGTGTTCATTATTGTTGCCTTGTCCATGGGCAGTTTCTTGACTCATTCTACAATAAGAAAAATTCTTTTATTAGGATTCTTTTATTTGAGTAGTTGAGTTCATGACAGAAATTGCAAAGGATTACAATAATCGATACACTCAAAGGATTTGAAACGAACAACAAGATAAATTATAAACGTTTGTGTTCGATCAGTCAGATCGTGATGAATCTACAGAGGGGTCTTCCATGCCTGATCCACATATGCTATTTGTAGAGTCCACACTAAACATTTCTTTGGGATCATCTCGTTCCGACACAGCTTTGCGGCGTAGATAGATTTTTTGTTTCATTAATCTCGTGATGCGATGAGCACATTGATAACGTATCAGAGGGTAATATACATTTCGTTTATTCTTGCCGAGTATGTAAGTTTGACTTGAGTCGACACTTGATATCATTTAAGAGTTAACAGTCGTCATCTATGAAAATTAATTACAGTCAAATTTAATACTCAAATTTTTTTTTACCTTCCTCGTGCAGAGGGATGCGAGAGTCGAGGATGTGATTGACATTTTTTTATATGCCCAAAATTATATATATATATATATATATATATATATATATATATATATATATATATATATATATATATATATATATATATATATATATATATATAGAATTTGGTTCCGGTGAGAATGAGATCTTACGAGAGAAATGAGAATGAATTTGGAACGTTAGATTAAGCACTTCAAGCCTTCTATCTTCAACATTTAATATGGGCAAATATGTATTTTCTCAAATTCCCGTTTCTCTCTCCCTCAAATTACGAAAATCATGTAATCTTCTCTCCCCAAAATCAACTCTTCTACATCGTCCTTCCCCAATTCCTTCTCAATTGTTTCTCACAGAATCCAATTTTCAAGATTTATGTTTCCTTATAACATATGAATCTCCGATTTAAGAGGCACAAGAAAAATAGAATAGAGAACAGTAGTGATGGTTGGGGCTGCTCCTACAAGTGACGACTCTTTCACCGAGAGCCTGTGAAGGCAGCGGTTGGCTTCTTGAGTGGCGGCTACTGCTCAGATGAAGACGGTGGTGGCTCCCGATGGAAATGACAGTGACTAAGGACTAGGGTTGCGAGTCCTGTGAGACGGCATCCTCGATTATGTGGCAGCGGATGTCCTCCAAAGTGGCGGCTGTTCAGTGATAAAAAATTGGCAGATGAGTTTGCAGTTATATTTTATGCAATAACACATTATTTAATTTTTTTCATGTCCATATACATTTAGGCTAAGAAGATGTTTAAGTTTTTATGAACCCAAAAATATTCTTCATTGAATTATTATATGCAGAACTAATAGTACATACTTGCCTTATGTTATACCTTAAGTTGCATTGTGGTGGCTTAAATTGCATTTTTGGGAGAATTCTTTCACAATTTTTTCTCACCCGCGTATACAAATTAGTTTGGAAATTTTGCAGTAACCAAGGTGTTTTCTTTCTTCTTTTTTACTTTTGTTTGCCTTTTCTGTTATAGTGCATTATCAGGACCAAAGTAACGCATTTTCTTGAGAAAGCAATGCATTATCTGAATCAAGGTAACATTTTCACAACTTTTGCTTCTAATTACAACAAAAAACTTTGTATCTCTGAAGCTTCTAAGAACAAATCCTACCCCATATGACTTGGAATTAATATTGGTAAATGACATCTTAATTTGAAATACATTGTGTGTGTATGAACTCATTAAACAGACCTTGCCGCGTAAAGTTCATTTAATTCTATATCAATTATTTGTGTAATTGAATTTATTCTTTAAATTCCTACTTTAAACCACCACAATATGCATTTAGTCATTTATAATGCATTATATCAAACATTTAATACATTATGAATATTTTAGAGTGCATTCTGTAGAATCCAGACTGATTTATAAATTTTTTATGAAGGCTTATTATATGTAGTAAATTCTATATTAGGATTTTGCATTGTACATTCTATAGTATGCATTTTTTGTGCATTATATAAAATATTTAGTACTTCAAAATGTTAGTACTTACATATTGCATTGGTACTTACCTACGGTGCTTTCTTAGCACTTACATACTGCATTAATTTCAGTGATTAGCCAATGGACAAAGAAGGAGCCTATTGATTACCCAATTATGTTGGTGCTTTGATGATATTACTAACACCAAGAAGATGCTGCACAAAGAAGGGGCTTTTTGCTTACATAGTGCATTACTACCTTGAGAACTTTCAATGGAAGTGTGCCTCAAAATGCTAGGGGTTTTGGAATTATACATGGATACATTTATTAATACCTTTGGCTAGGTACTAGATTATGGAATTGGAATTAGTGTATAATTTGTTAAAGATTCTTTTGCTTTTCCTTTTTAATTTTTTGTTTTTTCGAGATACTCATTTTCTTTCTTTTTTTAAAAACAAAAAGCCTTTCCTTTAAAGAAACAACATATTGTTCGCATCAATGTGAGCTTCATATTGTTCACCATGAATGTTTAATGGCTCCCCACATTGTAAAAACAATTATTTTTGTATGCATAAATAGTTTTCCTAAAAAAGAGTTTGCTCTCTATCAACTCATGTGGTTGGGTAGTATGCATTTTCGCATACCCGGGAGATGCTTTGTATCCTAAATATACAAATCATTGTTACCTTTACAATGATGAAATCATTCACTTTATAATTAATGCTCTATGAAATAATTACTTGTATTTTAGAAGTTTTGTTTCAAATGTATATTAAAAAAAGTGAAAACAAATAAAAGGACTCAAACTTTGAACCTAGCAGTGATTTAACTAGCTAGCTCCTATTGGCCATTTCAGGATAACACTAATTTGTAATGCCATTTCTTTTAGTTGCATGTTTGTTTTTTCACTATGGGGTTTAAGTCTTTATTACATCACCTTAGAAGTTTAAAATTTTGTTGAGGTTAATGTACTACATTTCTTTTATGAAACTTTTATTTAAAAGAACAATCTTTATAAACGAGAAGACTCTTTATTGTATTTGGTTCAACTACAATTTTAAATGGTTAAAGTGACTTGTCTTCCAAATTAGTGCCTATGTGGGATTCGAACCCACATTCGTATACAATCGCATACTGCTCTACCATTTGAGCTAATAGGCAATAAATTATTTTTTAAATTAATTGTGTAGTATTTGATCTCTTGAAATGCACTAAAAATTCCAATAAGTTATTCCTTTTCCCAAGATAGTACATTAGATATTATAGCCAAAATGCATTATCAGGTCTAGACACTCCAAACGCAAACTCTAGATGTGAACAATGTTACCACTGCAATCGCCTACATTAGTAACTAGACAATTACAAAATCAGTTCTTTCATGAACAACATGCAACATTCAAAATACCCCCAAATTTTAATCACACCCCTCATATTTGAATGAGCCCAATGCATTATAAAACTAACAAATCCACAAAGACACGCACTTTGCAAAATGCAATGCAGTGGCAGAGCTACTTGTACACCTCAATAAGAAAAAATAAAAAATATGCATAAAGTATACCACATGTTGCAGCAAAGTCCAAAAAAGAAAAATTAAGAAAAACTAATAACAATTGAATTGGAAAATGATTTTGGTGCACAATTGAAAACTAAAAATCAAATTGATGCTCATCTATTGGAAAATAGCTTCGGTACTCATATGAACCCAGCTATTGCTCCAACCCCTAAATTCGAAATTGTAAAAAAAAGAATTCCAAAAATACCTCTCAGATTGCATTCATCATGTAGCCCTTGCTTTTGTTTGGTTGAGAACTGAATCTCAAAAGCGCAATTGTGGCGTTGCAAAACCTAGAGAAGAATGTGGATCCGTGAATCAATCTATTCCAGTGAAGGAAAAGTCTAATGTTTTAATTTACAAGATTACCCCTATTGCCAAATCATTACCGATTTTAATGGAGACTAATTATTATATACCATAATTAATTGGTCAAACTACTGTATTTCATAATCACATCTGAGCCGCACGATGGCTTTGATCTAATGGCTGTATTTCATTCCCATTTCTTTCACCAAGCACCATTCTCATAGGAACCGCACCCTATATATATATATATATATAAATATATATAAATATATATATATATATATATGTATATATATACACATATATAACTCGAAAAATCCACCAATTGCGGTGGGGTAAGGTCCAGGCAGCCCTTACCAAGTATTATTAAATAAACTATTTTAGTACACGTTCGGAGAGGACTAGACCAAAGCTCCGAAAGTAAACATTCAAAACACGTTCGGGGGACCTGACCTAACCCCGAAAGTAAGGAATAATACAAAGAAACACAAAATCCAATGAAAAGGAAAGGTAGCACCAATAAGGACAAAAGCTTTAACTCTTACATAGTACCAAATCTAGATGTCCAACTATCCTCGTACTCACTCCAAGAAACTTGGAAGTTAGCCCTCTCCTCTGCGATACGAGCATTCACCATTCCTCTGTGGGTCGATCTGAAGCGCAGGAACTCTTCCTTTCAATTCTTTCCCAGACAAGAAGAAGAAATTGAAACCCAGGTTTGCTGGATTATTATCCCTTAGCATCCATTTTTTCCGTCTGTTTTTCCAGCTCCAATCCTTGAGTGTATTTAGAATTTTGTAGCGAACCTTGTTGATGTTAATGAAACCATTGTCGTGGATTATTCTATTGTATTCCTTCCAAATGTGCCATACAATGATCCCTGGGAGGATGATGCGTAGTTGACCTTTGAGTGTCCTTCTTCTGTGGGATAAGTTCCATTCCATGACGTGTTGGTTTAGGGTTAAAGATTGTCTTGATCTTGGTCCCTCTACTGCTTCTGCAAAGAAATGCCACAGATTCTGGCTCCAATTACACTGTAGGAAAACATGGTCAATGGTTTCCTCATTGTTCTTGTAGAGGTGGCAGATAGATACTACATGAAACCCCATGCGTTTTAAGTTATCAGAGAACGGTAGATAACAGTTCAGTGCTTTCCAAAGGAAGAATTTTACCTTAGGGATTTGAGCATTATTCCAATAGTATGAAAAATTGAGTTGAGTAGGCTTAGACATTCTACAAATGTTATAGGCTTTTTTAAGTGAGAAATCCCCCTCACCCCAGCTGATGTGATCTCCTTCCTCTGAAGTATGTTCCCTGGCAGTGGTATTGATTCTGCAGATTCTCTTCCAAGTTGGAGAGTCATAAATTCTTTCCTTAAGATCAGACTGTCTAAGGTATTTGATTCTCATGAATTTAGCCCACTTAGTGTTGTCTGTTTGAAATTTCCACCATAGCTTGATGGAGTAGGCTTCCTGTAAATCTTCTAGGCTTCTCAAGTTAAGTCCTCCTTCATTAGTTGGTACACACAGGTTGTTCCACTTGCTCCAGTGGTATTTAGGTTTACCATTCTTGAATCCCCATATGAAATTTGCCATCTTTCTGTGGAGAATCTGTATAATTGATTGGGGGATGGTGTGGACAGCTGTGATATGTAAAGGTATGGATGAGAGTACATGTTTGATCAACACAAGTCTCCCCATGGGATTGAGAGTGGTGCTAAACCAAGAGTTAAGATATCTGTCAAAGTGATTCAGGAGCTTAGAACAATGCTGTTTTCTTAACTTGCCTTTAACCATAGTTGCACCTAAATAAGTGAAGGGGAGTGTCCCATGATCCATACATAGACTTCTGAACATTGAAGCAATTTTAGTTTGGTTGACCTTCTTCCCAGTATAAAAGCTGCTCTTGTTAAGGTTCACTTGTTGCCCAGGCCCTTTCTGATAGTCCTCTAAAATCCTTCTAAATTTTTTCAAGTTTCTAGTGTCCCCATTGAGGAAAACCACTAGGTCATCTGCAAAAGCCAAGTGGCTTATCAATGGGTGATTTCCTGTGTTGTAGCTGCCCAGATAGGTGGAGTTCATGTGTAGGTTGATCATTCTTGTGAAGCCCTCACTGTTAATCAAAAAGAGAAGAGGTGAGAGAGGATCACCTTGTTTCACCCCTCTCTTCATTTGAAAGAAACCAACAGGTGAGCCATTTATAAGAATAGAGAGATGTGAACCTACTAGATTGGCCATTAGCAGCTTTTGTGAGTGTAAGTTGAACCCAAGTTTGTCCAAAATTTTAATAAGATAGCTCCACTCCACCCTATCAAAGGCTTTTTCCATATCCAACTTGACAATGCAATTGTCCCCTCTGACCTCTTTATCTAGCATGTGCACCATTTCTTCAGCCAATAGAATCTGTTCCTCAACACCCTTGTTCTTTTGAAATCCTGTCTGCTCTTCTGAGATAAATTTGGGCAGCAGTGTGGCCAATCTGGTAGCTAGGATCTTTGTATTAATTTTTCTCATGAAGGAGGAGAGGGATATGGGTCTGTAGTCTCCAAACCCTTTCGGATCTTCAATCTTGGGAATGAGGGTAATAAATGTGCTACCAAATGATCTGGGGACTGGAAATCCCAAGAAGAATTCCTGACAGGCAAGAATGACATCCACCTTGATAATCTTCCAGCAAATTCTAAAGAAATACCCATTGAAACCATCCGGGCCAGCTGCACTATCAGGATTAAGATTCATAATAACTTTATAAATTTCAGCTTCAGATGGAAGAGAGCAGATGAGTTGATTGTCTCTGTCATCAATGACCTGATCAATGAATTGAGAAATAATGGTTTCATCTCACTGAGTGACTATGGTGTAGCAATTAGAAAAATAGTGAATAGCCTCTCTGCAAATATCCTCTTGGGTTGTCAAAATGTTGCCTTGATCATCATGGATTGTTTTGATTGCAAGTTTTCTTCTTTTGCTTTTGACAAATGAATGAGAAAATTTGGAATTGCAATCTCCTTCTGACATCCACTTGATGTTAGCCTTTTGTTTCCAGAAGTCCACTTCTTTGTTAAGGCTAAGGATTAGATTAGCTGAGGCTAGATTAGCCTGAGCTCTCTTTTCCTCTGTTGGGTCATTTTCAAAATCCTCTTGGGCTCTGGCTGCTTTAATTTCATTATCCTTAACCTCCTCAAAAATGTTGCCAAAATGATTCTTGCTCCAGTGGGCCAGAACAGGTTTCAAACCCTTAAGTTTACTAGCAAAGCCAGTCATTCCTCCTGTTCTAGGGCTATGTGCCCAGTAATTACTGACCACTTCCAAAAAAACTATGGTGTGTAGTCCAAACATTAAGAAACCTGAAAGGTTTGGGGCCCTTAAACCCTTCTTCTTTGCATTGAATTAGCAAAGGCTTATGATCTGAGGTTGTCTTGCTAAGGTGGGTGAGATTGATTTCATTGAAGGCCTCAATAGCTGATTGATTATGAAGCACTATGTCCAACCTTCTCCAAAGCTTTCCTTTAGTTCTTGTGCCACTCCAAGTAAAGATTCCACCAGTGAAAGGTGGGGCTGTTAGACCACAAGCATCAATGCAATCACTAAAATCTTCCAAGTCCTTATAATAAGGAGAGGAGGAGCCTTTATGTGCTAGCTTTGTTGAGATCTTCCCAGAGTATTCTTCTGACAGTAGAGCAATGATCCCCATAGATAGCAGAAAATCTGATTTTGTTGTTGATGATAGGGCACCAGAAGTCTATGTGAATACATTGAGTATCCTCTCTGGAATCAAGAAACTGAAGAGTGTTATCTTTCCAAAAGATCCACATTTTATTGTTAATACCACCAGTTGAGTTTGAGAACCCCAATGAGATTTTATACCACTCCCTTTTCTTTTCAGCTACAATGGGTTCAATGAGACAAAGAAAGTCAATAGGGTTAGAAGAGATTAAAGCTTTTAGCCTGTTTTGGGAGGAGGCAGCTCCACAAACATTCCAGAACATACAATTCATAAGTGCTTTTTTTGGAGTCATTCAATAGTCCTAGCTTTACTCCTTGTCATAATTGTTCTAGCAACAGAGGGAGTCTCATGATTAACTGCTTTAGGAATTGCTAGCTTTGGTGAATTATGTTTAGGCATTGTAATCTCAAAGGGTTGAAGCTCTGAATTAATCCAAATAACTGGTTCTTTTTCTCCTTCTGTGTGATAACCTGCATCCTCAATGTAGTTCTCCTCACTGTCTCTGATTGTTTCAATATCCTCAAGCTCAATTGCTTGAGCCTGATTCAAAAAACTGTCATCTAAGGATATGAGAGGAGGTTTAAAGCTTGGTGTTGTTTTCTTTGAAATGGAATTAGAGTCCCCAATCCTTGATGATGTGTTGAGTTGATTGGAATTTCCTTTCTCATTATTCTGTAGAAATAAGTTAGTGGCAAAATTTTTGGCTGCTGAGAATGATGGAAAGTGATCCTGAACCTTGAAGATGGAATGAAGACCCCAAAATGGAGAGTGGGAGTCGGAAACAATATCCTTCTGAGAGGGAGAGTTGTGTTAGCCTTAGTTTGCTAAGCCTCATGTTTTGATGTTAACAAACAATATAAGAGCTTGACGTTTGTTTAAGTGTTTCAGGTACAACAAGAATCCATTAAGATTCGGTTCTCAAGAATGAAGTCGAAACACTAAACTAGCGTAGAATTTAGGTAGAAACCGATGTAAGGATATGATTTTATATACCTATATTCACAAGCTCAAAAACCCTCACAAAATATGTTTAAAACCCTTTTATAATCATTTTCAAACATCCAAAAGGTTTTAAACAAAATTGGAAATGATTTGGACAAAAATGAAAAAATTGTCAAAATGGTCATAAGGTACCTAGGTACCGTGAGGGGTACCGTGAGTTAGCCTGAGACGGGACCCCCCTACCGTAGCACGGGACCCCCCTACCGTATGGACGGGACCCCCCTACCGTGTATAGGTACCGTGTATAGGTACCGCCAGAGAGTTTTGGCCTGAGAAGAAAACCTAGCTACCGTACGGGACCTAGCTACCGTGACAGGGTACCGTTACCGTTGGAACACTATTCCTGATTGCTGATTTTTGAATTAATTCAACTCTAATCACCTCCTAACGGCTAATTAACATCTTCCACTATAAATATAGGCCTAATACTTCATATTTCAACAAGAAAAAAGCTCCAAACATCCTAATTAAATATCCTAAGTGTGTTCACTCCTTTATTAATTATTTTCTATATTTTGGCTATTACAAGAGCCTTAAAGTTCCTGATTTTTATACACACACTTTGAGCTTGTGTTTCTAGTTATATACTCTCATATTCATAAGTTTGAATTGTATTTTTGAGAGAGTATACTTGTCTTCTACACCGGCTAATTCTTCATTTTTATATTCAAGCCGTTGTGTAGAACTCTTGTTTGTGTTTTTCAAACACACCTTCTTACGGTCGAGAATAGCCGTTAAATTCTCACGTTGTAACGGTTAAGGATAGCCGTATAAATCCTTGGGTAAAGGTTCAAGGATAGCCTTTGAAATCCTTGGGGGAACGGTACGAGATAGCCGTTGTAAAATCTCAGAGTGAATCCTATTGGCAAGGGTTGTTTGCCAAACTAGTGCGGTGCTTTGACGGAGTTCAAGAGACGAGACTTAGTGGATTCGGAAATCCTTAAGGAGGAGCCTTAAGGTACTGGAGTAGGGAGTTCCCGAACCAGTATAAAATCGGTGTGCATTTACTTTATGCTTTTATTTTTGCGTTTTACTTATTGCTTCCGCATTTGCCAACACCGTTTTTATCAAACTCCGAAAAGATTTTTAAACGCCTTATTCACCCCCCCTCTAAGGCGTGGGCACAACGACTAAACCGATTAACAAGTTGAAAATAATTAAACTATTTTTCTGCACACCAGTAGGGTCTGGACTGTCAAAAGCTATCACTGAACCCTTACTCTTTTGGCTTGAAGTTGTTGTAACTGGATTATGGGTCCCAGATTCCACTATATCCTGTTGCCCCTTGGTTTCTGAATTGAGTAATGGAACCCATATCTGTTTGGATTTGGTGAATGTATCCTGGCTCCTCTTGGATAAATTATTTCCCAATGTCCAGCCATTCCCAACTGTGTCCACTGAGGATGGAGCCTGGCCCCTCTTGGGATTGTCTATTCCCAATGTCCAGCCATCCCTCACAGTAACTTTAGAGGAAGTTGCCTGGCCCCTCTTGGTTTTACCCAATGTCCAGCCTTTCTCCATAGTTACCTTGTGGTTATTGAGAGAGTGTGTTGCCTGGCACTTCTTAGATTGATTATCTAATATCCAGCCATCACTCCTCTTAGATCTATCACCAGTGGGACCCCCCGTATCCTAAATTACTCTGGCATCCTTCTGAATAGATTTTTTACTTTTAACCACAGTCCACTCTCCTATATCTGTAGCTTGATCCTTATCTGGCTTGCTTGATTTAGGGGCTGATTTTTGAAAATGACCATGAATCTTGCAAATAAAATTACCAGGGCCAAGCTTGTGACACTGCTCACAGAATCCTGGAACATTTTCAAACTTGCAAGGTAGGACTAAATCTCTAGGACCAATTCTAATATTAATTTGAGAGGGGAGTGGTTTTGCAAGGTCTATTTCAATACAACACCTTGCCTCATTGGTTCTTATAAGGTTGGCAGTTTGGAAATCCATGAGTAAAGGTTTGCCAATGGTGCTAGCAATGGTGAATAATGCCACTGGGTTAATAAAATGTGTGGGGAGTTTGCTGAAGGTAACCCATAAGGGAACTACAGAGCAGTCTTGGTGGGGTGAATACTCAGGGGACCATTTGGAAACATAAAACTTAATATGGTTGAAGAATCTCAGGTATTCCTCCTCTTTGTTTGAGAGAATAAGTACATCATTGTTGAGCAGTCTACGTAACTTGAATCCTCCTTGGAACCCAATCCCTTCAAGAAAGCTCTTGAGAATGTTGAGATTGATGAATATGTCTCCTCTTCCAACCAGGGCATACTGCAGCTTACTGCCAAGCAATCTTTCTTCATCAAGGGTGAATGTGGCTAATGGCATCTCATTGAATGTAGCCTCAATCTTTCCCAGGACTTTATTTCCTTCTTCTTGAAAAATCTGACTGAAAAATTTCTTAACTTGAGGTTGTGTATGCTGGCTATAGAAACTTTTAGGGAATTTATTGAATGATTTCTCATGGTGACTTGCCGGATAACTGCCCGGAAAACCAGAGGATTCCGGCGTGATTCTCTCTCTAGGCATGATTTTATATATATATATATATATACATACATATATATATATATATACATATAGATATATATATATATATATATATATATATATGGGCTCGTTCCTGTGAGAATGCACCTTGTGGAGAGAAATGAGAATAAAATCTAGCCGTTAGATCTGATGCATCGTGCGGCTCAGATTGCATCCTGCGCTCAGATTTTGAGATAGTGCATTTTCAAAGGATTTTGGTGCATTTCTACGTGATGCATTTTTAAACCTTTTTGGTGCATCTGATTTTGATGCAATCCTGGCCCTTAGATCTCACAATCTAAAGCACCAGATTCATTCTCATTTCTCTCCTAAGATCGCATTCTCACCAGAACATATATATATATACATACATACATACATATATATATACATATATATATATATATGTCCTTGAAATTAGGGTTCCATTCTTCCGTCTTCTCTTTCGTCTGAAATAAGGGTTCCATTCCAGGGGAAAAATGGTGAAGGGATGTCAAGGAGAGCGCATCAGACTCTATGTCAGGGGAACTGTCCTCGGCTACAAGAGATCGAAGTCGAACCAGTACCCGAACACCTCATTGATTCAGATCGAGGGAGTGAACACGAAGGAGGAAGTGAGCTGGTACTTGGGAAAGAGGATGGCCTATGTCTACAAGGCTAAGACAAAGAAGAATGACTCCCTCTACAGATGTATCAGGGGAAAAGTATGCCGGCCTCACGGAAACAGTGGGGTTGTGAGAGCTAAGTTCAAGTCAAACTTGCCGCCCAAATCCATGGGAAACAAGGTTCGGGTTTTCATGTACCCAAGCCATATCTAAGTGAAGATGGAGAATCAAGTTTTTTTGTTGCAGTGGAACTTGGACCCTCTAGCCTGCCTCATTTTCTTATCTTTCTATTTTCCTTGAGTTTGTTTGAGAGATATTAATGGTACAAACAATGTTTTGATTGTAGCATAATCTTCTTCTTCCCATCCTGAAATGAACACTTGGTTCCTTTAAAAAAAAATACATATATATATATATATATATATATTATAATTAATATTTTTAGTATTATTAAAAGAAAAAGAACAAAGAGAGGGGGGGGGGGGTGGCCCAGCCCCAACAAAGGGCCAAAAGAAAAGAAAGGAAGGGAAAGAAACAAAAGAGACCAGACTTACGCAAATGCTAAAACAAAAGGACAACCAAACATAAGAAACCTAAAAATAATTATGCAAGGGGAGCTACCAAAGATATACGTCCAACCCAATGTGTTCTGTCATCCCTATAATGATGCTTCGAAAATTGAGAATACAGGTTGCTGCACATCACACCAATGAGTAATTCGAGAGTGGGTAACCAGGTGATAGCAGTGAATCCAATTCCAGCACATGTAAATACTTATGGCCTTTGCAAAACAGAAGCCTTTAAATTAAACTTTTCACAATGAAGAACACATTGAAGCATAATGAGTCTGCCAGCTCCAAACAAAGCATGGCAGGCCAAAAACATGACTCCAGACATAGGGCACTGAAAAAAGCCAAAAAGCACTATAATGAATCTTGAACCATTTTGGCCAAAGACTGCCAGAGTAAGACCATTAGAATAGGGTTGTTCCGAGAGACACTAGAGCCCTTGTTGAATGTAATCCTTGCTAATTACAACCCAAAAAACATCTATGTCCCCAAAGAACATCTAACCAGGGATAAAGAAAACCAAGCAGTCATCCCTATCATTCGTAGTCGATTAGATGTTCACATAGTGGAGTAATGATAGGTACGTCAATGTTTGCACAGCATAGTAGAACTAGATGATGTGTACCTTTCAGTTTAATAGCCCTAATGCACTGTTCACTCTTCATAGCCTCCCTTGTTGCTTTTAATGCCTTCCCCTGAAGTGTTATATATATATATATATATATATATATATATATATATATATATATATATATATATATATATATAAAATCCAAACCTTGATCCGAAGATCGGGTTTAAAACTATTTGCTCCGATACCAAGTTGTAACACCCTATTCTGTCTAGGCCTACAGCCCCTTTCGGACTAAAGTATTAACTTGGTAATCGTAAAAATTTAAAACATTTCAAACATCTTTATTTATCATAAATAAAATTCAATACATAACCGTTGAAGTACAGAGTGTTTAATAATGCGAAAGCGAATTTAAACCATGTTTCATAACAACCCAATTATTTATTTTATCCATAAATCCACCACGACGGTCTCGTCCCATCTGCTGCCAGGATTATGCCATTCATTTATTCTGCCTACTTGCGTGTAGCAAATAAAAACACACTACACGCTCAGTGGTGAAGCTGAGTAAGCATATCTAAAGTGTCAAACATCCATATAAATTGAATCTCAATTCGTAATGAATCATTTGATATCATGCACACAATATATGATTCAAGTATTCATGATATTCTAGATATTTTATTCCAAGTCATTTTATTATATATACAATATTCAATATCTCAACAATGCTCTTAGATTATTCTTAATCTAAGGCCAAATGATTTCATAACAAACTCGTATCTATTCCTAGTCTAAGACAATATTTCTAACCAGACTCTTAAACTATAAATAGTTTAATGCAAAACACAAGAATCGATAATCTGCCCTATGAGTCATGTGGATTACTTACTAACCGAACAGTGAACTGTCGGGTGGGTGATATCCGGTTTGGATCCTGTACATACATTTTAACCCCGAATTATGAATTGGTCAAGGAGGTATATCTTAGAATTCTTCTAGATATCCTTAACATTACTCATCATTTTCGTGATCATCAATATATCCATTTTTAATCATGATTTAATAATTCATAAACATTACTTAAATCAAAATAATTAAGCTCAATCATCATAATCATAAATCAATGATATACATCATAATCATCAATCAATAATAATAACAATTTGCGGTATAGCATCGAGTGTTAACACCCTAGCTTACCGTCATGCATCACATAAGATTTTATTTGTCAAAAACATCATTTTTATTGTGAAAAATCATCTTTTTATTGATCATAATTGATTAGTATCAAAAATAAGATTTTAGACCTCAAAAATAGCATTTTCGAAAGTATTTTCAGATCAAAATTTTGGGGGATCGATCCAGGCTAGAGAAATGTCCCCAGGTGATCGATCAAGTGGGGTGGATCGATCCACCTTAGCTTGCTGGTTTTTGATCACTGTTAATCTTTTTCAACCTTCGGGTCCAATTTCAAAAATACCATTTTAAGTCACCGAACTTCAATTAAACTATATAGAAATATTCTCCAAGGTTCATAGATTATTTTGGTATCATTAATTCATATTTTTAACTACAATTTCAAGGTTTATGATTCTTAGTTCTTCAAGCATGTCAAACAAAAAACTCTACCAAACGACCGTTTATGAACGTAGAAACGACCTATATGAACATTCTAATTATTGGAAATTCTCTGGCGAAACTTCCGGTGACGATTACCCTCAGCTCGGCGACTTCACACCAAAATGACAACACCTCTACACTGCCCACACTCTCAAGAACTCACAGTAAGAAGAATTAGGTGAAATGGTGAAGGAATGAGCTGAAGAGGTGTTGCTTCTACGATTTTGGAATCAGCGTGATTGCACAGGGGGCCGTTTGATGATTAGTTCCCTCATTGGGACTAATTTTGGCCCCAGTCGGGGTACATTTTTTGGTCCAACTTTCTCCAAATTGAAATCTGCTTGAATCATTACAGTTAGACAGTCAAACTCTACACAACATTATAATTTTCATTATTTATTGAAAAACTTCATAAATCACTTATTTTTGGGTCTTTCTCAGTAATTAATTAATTCATAATCAATTAATTCTGATAGGCCTATTTTTGGGGCATTACATTAAATCTCCTGCATATTTAGAAAGAATTCAAGGAGATATTTATGGGCTAATTTCCCCAACATGTGGACCATTTCCTTATTTTATGGGGTTGATCGACGCATCAACACGTTGTTCACATGTTATCTTTTATCTACAAAAACTTTTGCATTTGCAAAACTCTTTGCTCAAATAAATGTTTGAGGGCTCAATTTCCAGACTATTGAACAAAGAAAATCCGACTAGATAATGAAGAAGAAAATGAACAAATTGTTCCAAATGAGGATTTAACAATATCTGAAGATGCAAATAATTCAGATTAAGATAGAAACATTGATAAATATGAGATCTCAATTAATTACGTTTCTATGGGATTGCAATAAAACAGAAAAGAAGTTTATGTACATGATATATTTGCATATGTCATTGCAACAAACATAATAGATGAAAATGATGATATCGAGTCAACATCAATTGATGAATGTCGACAACGATATGATTGGCCAAAATGGAACGAAGCAATCTAGGAAGAATTGAAATCACTTGAAAAACAAAGTGTGAAACCAATTGGTTTCAAATGGATTTTTGTGCGCAAAGTAATGAGAAAAATGAAATTGTGACATATAAAGCTTGACTTGTTGCCCAAGGTTTTTCTCAAATCCAGGGATAGCTTATGAAGAAACTTATTCCCCAGTAGTTATTGCAACTACGTTGAGATTTTTGATAGGCATGTCCGTCTTTGAAAATGTTCAAATGCATTTAATAGATGTAGTGATAGCATATCTGTATGGATCTCTCGATACTGACATATATATAAAAGTTCTTGGAGGCCTAAAGAGGTTTATAGTTCAAAACCTCGAGAGATGTTTTCAATGAGTTAGAAAAGTTACTATATGGACTAAAATAATCTGTCAAAATGTGGTATAATCATCTTAGTGAATATCTGCTGAGAGAAGGATACAAAAATGATCCATTAGTCCATGTGTTTTCATTCACAAATCTAAATAAGGCTTTGCCATAATTGTAGTATATGTTGATGATTTAAACATCATTGGAACTTCTGATGAAATTGAAAACAATACAAAATATCTCATGAAAGAATTTGAGATAACGATCTTCGGAAAACAAAATTTTATCTTGGTTTTCAAATTGACCATTTGAAGGATGAAATTTTTATCCACCACTCAAATTACACGAAGAAGCATCTGAAGAGGTTTTACTTGGATAAAGCACATCCTCTCACATCTCTGATGATTGTTCGCTCTTTCAATGTACATGATAATCTGTTTCGACTTCGTGAAGATGATGAAAAAATACTTGGTCCAGAAACCCCATACGTGAGTGCCATTGGAGCTTTGATTTATATTAGGGCTGAGCAACGATCGGTTTTGGTCGGTTTTGGTTTGAAACCTAAAAAACCAATTTTTTAAACTTAGTTGAAAACCGACCAAACCAAACCAATCATAAACTAAAACTGACCGAACCGAAACTGAAAGCCGCCCATACAACAAAAAAACCAACTGAAAAACTGAATTTTAATTACTTTTATTTTAACTTTTTAATATAAATTCAAGAAACTAATTCGGTGAGGTAGATTGATATGTATTAAATTAGTTTAGATTAAGACTTTTCTATTGTCATTAATTTAGTAAGGTAGATTAATTTTTATTTGAATATACACTATCCATTTCATATAAAAATTGCACTTTTCTTATTAATATATTCAAAACATTAACAAATAATTTTTTTAAAAGTGAAACATTAAAGTTTTTCATGAAAGAGTAAGAAGAAAGCATGTGTGTTAATAAAATATTTTCTTATTCTAAAAAATAAAAAATAAATTTAAATAAAATCATCGGTTATTCGGTTGGTTCAGTTTTTTGTTACAAAAAAACCGAAAACCGACCGAAAAACCGAAAATACTTTTACATGAAAACCGAAACCGAAATCGAAACCGAACTTTCGGTTATTTCGGTTTTTGGTTTCGCGATCGGTCTAGTTAGTTTGCTCACCCCTAATCTATATGGCAAATAACACTCGACCATAAATTGCATTCTCATTAAACTTGTTAGTCAGACACAATTTTACCCCGACAAGGAGGTATTGGAATGGCATTAAACACATTTTCTAATATCTCAACGGTACCATCGACCTTGGTCTATTCTACCGCAAAGGTGCCAAGGCCACTCATGTTGGATACGCTGATGGAGGATATTTGTCTGATCCACAAAAGGCAAAATTTCAAATAGGATATGTGTTTACTTATGGAGATACCGCAATACCATGGAGATCGATGAAGCAAACTTTGACTGCCACATCATCGAATCACGCAGAGTTGATAGCTCTCTACGAAACAGGTAGAGAATGTGTATGGTTGCAATCAATGATCTAACATAACCAGAGCAAGTGTGGTATAGAAACGATCACTAGCCATCCGACTCTTATATTTGAAGACAACACTGCATGCATTGCTCAAGTTAATAAAGGGGGCTACATTAAAGGAGACCGAACAACACATATATCACCAAAGTTCTTCTCAACACATGATCTCGAGAAAGATGGAAAGGTTGACATCAAGCAAATCAAGTCTAGTGAGAATCATGCTGATTTATTTACAAAAGCGCTGCCCCTAAAGAATTTTGAAGAACTTGTACACAAGATTGGCATGCGTCGCTTTCGTCAATTATGCTAAGCTGCGGGGAGAATTTTATGCACTGAACTCTTCTTCCCTTGAAAGTCCTATAAGGTGATTTCTACTTTATTCTTATACTTTATTATCTTTTTAAATCTTGGAGCGGTCAAGTCGCTATGTTTCGTAGATCATCCACACGCGAATTATACCGTTGAACTCATTTCGTTGAGACCTTCAATTTGAGTATAAATTTGACCATAAAAGGATAACTTTTAGAAATAACTTATTTTAGTGTTGTCCGTATAAATTTTATTTTATTTAAACAAAATTTAGCATAATATTTTATTTGAAAGTCGTTATAACTTTTAGGATATTTCAGGGCGTTACAATACGTACGGAGTATAACAAATTTAAATAAATTGAATTAAAAAAACGCAACGGCAGGACTACATGCAGTAGAAATCTAACCACTGCTAGGTGAAAATGATACAAATACAAGACTTATGTATAACACACAAACATTAAGATGAATGAATACAGCAAGCACAGCTCTACAGGCAAACCGTAGTTCAGAGCATAATGTAATAATGGTACAGAGAAGAAGAAAAGAGAGAGAACAAAAGATCACTTCACTTGTGTATATGTGTCGAATGAAATCCAATCAATTAAACAGCATCACCTCTTCTAAAGAAGACTACACTTTGACAGCTCTAAATGAAGAGTGGAGCAATCCAAGCTCATCCCTGATTTCAAGTGGAGTGCTAGTCTCATTTCGGATTCTCTTAACTCTCCTGCTTTCGAGAGTCTTATGAGTGAACCCATACATCTGTAGGATCTGATTGTCCCCGAAGTTGAATGCTCTGTCCATCTGCTTCAAGCACCTCTCCACCTTATAATCTCCAATCTTTGAACATGGCTTGCAACCCACAAAGTGAGTCACCAATGGCCATCTGTGATCGCCAAAACCCGGGTGGTAGTTATCTATCATTTCCTCAAACCTATCGACCAGAATACCCCAATAGCCGTGCAAGAAGTATAGGTTCTCCAGATACACTTTGTCACCCCACTTGTCCTTCTGGGTCGCAAGAAGATACACCATAGCAGACTGATCGTCTGCTTCAAAAACAGGCCTGCCCTTGAGCTCCCTGGTCAGTAATGCCCCCGCTTCGTCCCTAACCTTCCCCTTTGGTCCCATTGGAGCCAGAGCATCAAGAAGATCCAATGACCATTGGGTATTTCTCAGTAGAAAGCTACCTGTATTCAACCCAATCCAATTTTTCTTCTCATAGATCTCGTGACCCCAACCGTGCAGAACGAGATTTGAGTCCTTATACCTCTCCCAGGGCAACTCAAACGCCATATCAGTAAACATTGCATCACTGTCCATCCACCACAAAAGCTCAACTTCTGGGTGCGAACTCAGAAGCTTCCTCAGCAGTGGTAGCTTAGCCCAAAAACCCGACATTTCCGGGTCCAGCAATGCCATATTGTAGAAAATCTCAATCCCGTGTACTCGGCAGTAATCAATCTTGTTCTTAATCGATTTTAACAGGTAGTGGTCTCCTATGGGGTTCTCACATGGCTTAGGAGACGAACCTGTGACTAATAAAACCCTAGGCTTGTTAGGCCCAAAAAAATTGGGGAAATCCGGATTTGATTTCAACCACTCCTCTCTCTGCGCATCCCAATCAGTAATCTTGGGACCCAGACCATACGGCTTGTTCTGATCACTTTGGAAATCTGGCTCGCCATCATCTTCATCAACCATAACCTTAGTAAGGTCGAACTCTTTGTAATTACGGCTGTCCACTGACCCAGGATCAGCAGCGCCAATATTATTATGTCCGTCGGTGACATTTGCTTGCTCCGCATCTTCCAGCACGCGGCGCGGCTCGGCCCGCCTCCTGTAGTAGCTTAAGGTATCTGCTATGTCTTTGAGATCCTTCTCGGGGGTCCCAAATTTACCGGCGCCGAGATTTCCACGTAGCACGACGACAGTTAGGACGAGGCAAATGAGGGTAAGCTTTCCGTTGCGGAGAATCCTCCGGACTTGGCATGCCGTCCTCGTACTCACGAATCGATCAAGCATTTTCTTTACAACCTAAACCTCAGTTTCGGATTCGAGCTCCCAAAGTACAAGTTGAGGCCTGGTTCAGATTTAGCGAAATCGAAATTTGATGTGAGGATATACAGAAAGCTGGCGAAGGGTATTTTGTGAGTGAGTTGTCGGCAGAGTTATACTCCTAAAAAAATATCACGCGTTATATCTATATTAATTTGTTAAAAAATTAGGAAAAATTGCCCAAAATAATTCCAACTTTACACGGTCTTTCAAAAATAATTTCACTTTTTACTGTGATGCATAATAATCCCAACTTTATTGAAATTTGCCAGTTTTGGGTCGTCGTTAAATTTTTAACGGAGGGTTAACAAAAATCCCCGTTTTAGGCAACAAAATGAAAGTTGGGATTATTTTTGATGAATTTTCATTTTGTTTATTTTTTTTTTAAATTTTTCATTTAAATTTTTAAAATTACTTTCTACCTCCATCATCATTTCTTTTTCTTTTTTTAAAGATTAGTCTTAGTTTAAAAAATTAAAATAATAGATATAAAAAATAAAAAAATGAGAAATGTAACTAAAACGATTTGGTGAAGACCGATCGTTAAAGGTAATAACGCAAATAAGGTAATGACTAGGGGGTGAGTTGTGCTTTGTGGTGCAGCTGTTTTCCCATAGTCTGGTTTGGTTTGTTTTGGTTGTGTGCTGTTAGGTGAAGACCGATCGTTCCGAGCAGCAGTCAATGGTCGCTTGATTTGTGTGCAAGAACCTTTGATGGCAGAAGCCATGGCATTACTTTGGTTGAAAGGTAAGAGGATTCATGCATTCAAGCTTTTTTCCGATTGTCTACAGTTGGTCACAGCTATTGGGCAACGGGATCGTGGCCCCTTTTCTTCATATCTTGGGTCATTGATTGAAGACTGTTATGCTTTACTTTCTTCTTTTGAGTCTGCATCTATTTGTTTTATTCGTAGTTCTCTTAATTCTGTTGCTCATACTTTAGCAAGAAGTGCTTCTACACATCGTTCCATGTGGGATGACACTCCTCTGGAACTTACTGTGGACCTTTTAGTTAATTAATGAATTAATATTTCCTTTCAAAGAAAAGGTAATCAATGGAAACTAACTTCAAATTGGTAAAAGTTAAATAAAAATATACGGGTGGGTTTTAATATTTTACGCACTATACAAAGTATTAACATATCACTTTTTATTTTTTAGAAAAACCTATCTACAATAATTCCAATATTACCGGACGGATTATTCTTTTAAAAAATAAGTAGTACATTAAGACTATGTAAAGTGCGTAAAATGTTAAAACCCACCACTTCGTATATATTTATTTCATTTCTTACCAGTTTCTGTTTAATTTCTATTGTTTACATTATTTATTTGATTAATTTTGTATGGTTTTAGTTATTTTTCTCATTTTCATTATTTTTTATATCTATTTTTTCTAAGGTAAGAATAATCTTTAAAAACAGAAAAAAATTGAGGCTGAAGGTAATTCGAAAAATTTAAATAAAAATTTCAAAAAAAATTAAAAAACAAAAATCTATCAAAAATAATCTCAACTTTCATTTTGTTGCGTAAAACGGGCATTTCCGTTAACCTTCCGTTAGAAACTTAACGGCGACCCAAAATTGGCAAATTTCAATAAAGTTGGGATTATTATGCATCACTGTGAAAGGTGGGATTATTTTTGAAAGACCGGGTAAAGTTGGGATTATTTTGAATAATTTTTCCAAAAAATTAACCATTCTTATCTCTACTAATCCCTTGTAAATTACCACCCCAACCCAATTCGAACCAACCCACACACTTTTCCTATTGTACCTCATGAAATTTAATTGACCTTTAAATTAAAACTTAATACAAAAGTGAATTAAATTTGTAAAGTGCAATTAAAGGAGGGTGTGTACGGGTTAATTTGGGGTGAAGGATTTATCAAAGAATTAAAAAACATAAGAACCATCAATGTTTTAAAAGAATTACAGGCTCATTGATCATCCTATTATATTGATTCCAATGTCATGGTATAGAGCTGAAAAAACAGATTATGGAGTCTTGAAGAGTATGGTCTAAGGTACTATTGAATATAAGTGAGCCTTAGAGGCCAATTTATGATTCCATATCTATATTATATCAAGAATAATAGGCCCTAAAAATTGTTTAAGTTGTCTCGTGTGATTTAAACATAGCTTTAGTCCATAGAGTAGGTGCTCTAGTAACATAGATGAGAACTACGACGTTCTGATTATAAGGTTGTTATAAAGATAGAGGCTACGTCTAAAATATTCTTAGTCGAATATTATGATAATACGAATATCATAATATATCAAGACTAATACGTATGAGATGAGATACCTGTGTCTCATAGGCTATAGATAAAATGTTATCTGAATTTATATGCAGGCAAACATATTGGATATGTTGCTGGATTGACCCACTATGAAAATAATATATGGGTGTAAGTTAAAGTTTTAATATTATTCTCATGCCATCATTATCATAACTATCCTTCAACTTGAAGTCATTACGATCTTTGGTAAGTTGAGTTGCATACTTTGAAGCATGATATATGTCACCTGAAATATTGGTGGATGTACAATTATGTTTTGGGCATGCAATGAAACCTAAGTGAAGATGTAAATGACGTAGATAGAATTTATCCATTCTTTAAATGAAGTGTAATATCTTAGGGCTCACTGATTGATGTGACTTGGGAAGTGTGATAAGTACATTTTGTACTTATTATTTTACTCATATTTAAATGTTTTTGTGTGTAAATGAAATTAATTAAAATAAAAATATTCATTTTCTTTCGTAAATATCTCAAAGTTGTCATTTTGTTTATAAAAAGGGTGTTCTAAACTAATTCACAATTTTCAAACAAAAACTGGTTCAAACAGAGTAAAAACTTTAAAGAAAATAAAACTTTTGAGATCTTTAAAGTTTAAACTCAAATTCATCCATAGCTCAGAAAAATGTTCGACACAAAATATAGAACTTGCCACTGAAATTTGAAGCCAAAATCCCTAGGTTGGGCCGGGCGACCTCTCGGGCGACCGCCCCGAAATTAAAATGGAAGATGAGGCAAGTTGAGGCACATTTTTAGAGATATTTAATATCTACGGGCGACCACCCCAGACCCAGCCTCGGGATTTAAAGCAAAAATATCAGCAACTGGAAGCAAGTTGCGAAGGATAATCCGAATATTCCTTCTCGGGCGACCTGTCAGGCAACCGCCCAAGACCTCGTGTAACGCCCCAAAACATACCCTAGAATTATTGATAAATAATTATTTAAATTAATCAAATTTTTTTTGATTAAAATAAATTGTTGTTGGGCTTTGGGCCAATAAGAAATATATTCTGATATCCAATCTCACAATCAAGATAAATCTCATAGAGATAAATCTAATTTATTAACTATTTGTGTGGTCTTGATTGGGAACCTGTGTACAGACCCGAATCAAGAAATGAATGAAGAAATTATTTATGATGTGAACATTAAAATGATTTATTGAAATAAATCATGAGAATAATTAATATGAATTAATTATAAGAACCTTTTTTAATAAAAGTCAATTGAATCAATTTTGACTCTGTCAAAGTCAAACACCCAAAAATATGATGTCGGAAAAAGTATAACGAATAAATATAGAAATTATATCGTTGGATAGAGTTTAATTACACGATCGCAACGGTGCAAATGGAACTCAAATCGGAGAAAGTTGGACCAAAAAGTGTACCCCGAGTGGAACCAAAATTGGTCCCAATCAGGGACACGGTGGAGACGGTGCCTCCCAGCGCACTAGAAAATTTCCTACGCAGCAACACTTCACCATTGTCTCCTTCTTCTTCATTCTTCTTATTTAAGAAAGGAGAGCCAATTTCCATTTTTGCACCAAAACTTAGTAAGTTTAGTATCATTGTGTTCCTTGTTGAGTGGACAGTTCATTGGTGTTGTCAATTTGGTGTGAAGTTGCCGGAGCAAGCCACAAACCTCGCCGGAAGTATTGCCGTAAAATTTCCAAAACCTCCATTAAGCTTTGAGGTAATCCCGTTGACATATCTAATGACTAGAATGTTCATATAGGTCATTTCTACGTTCATAAATGGTCATTTGGTTGAGTTTTGTGTTTGACATGCTTGAAGAACTAAGAATCACAAACCATGATTTTGATGTTAAAATTATGAATTAATGATGCCAAAATGATCTATGAACCTTAGAGAACACTTTTATATACTTAAATTGAAGTTTGGTAAGTAAAAGTGACATTTTCGCAAGTTGGATCAAGGTAGAAGACGATGGATAATCGATTATCAACTTGAAAATCGATTATTCATCGTTCTGCAGATTTTTGGAATAGAGCTGAGCAACAGTATACTGTCAGAATGTGATAATCGCCTGTCAGCCCTCTCTGAAGTTTGATAATCGATTATCAGAGTGTGATAATCGATTATCAGCTCATTCTGAACATCAGACAGTAGATTATCAGAAGTGACAGTAGACTCTCTCCCTACACTATTGAAGAAAATGAAGCTAGTAATTAATAATTGAATTTCTTATCATGTATTAATCAATTATTGTTTAGAAAACATAATTTTTGAACTATGGAATCCTATTTTTGATACCAACCAATTATGATTAATATAATGATGATTTCTTGGAATAAAAATGGTGTTTTGAGGATCATACGTGATGCATGACGGTGAGCTAAGGTGTTAACACTCGAAGCTAGGCTGCTAATTGTTATTGAATATTATGTTGATTGATGATTATGGTTATGATTATTGATTGATGATTATGATGATTAAATCTTGATAAATGTTCTGATTAAAAATGGAAATTATGAATGATTAAATCATAATGAATATATCGATGATTGTGAAAACAATATGTAATGTTAAGGGTATCTAAAGACCTCTAAGATATACCCGGCCATATTAATGTTGATTTGAAAGGTATCTAGAAGAACTCTAAGATATACCTATATGAGTTAGGCCTTGCGGGTATGATGCCCGGTGGTTAGGGTTAAAACGTACGTACGGGATCCAAGAACTAAACTTGAGTACCTACTCGTTTGGGGTACCACCCACCCTACAGTGAACACTATGCTATCGGTTTTTGGTTGGCCTTAAGTGAAGGTAAATTTAAGATTTCCAAAACCCTTTTATCTTAAACTAGGCCTAGCTTAAGGATTATTAGGAGTACTCTGTATACTGGAATATAGTTTAATTAGTTAAACTAGAATTCATTTAAGGGTTGACAAATATTAAAGTGATTGGCCTTAGACTAAGAATAGTTTAAGGATATTGTTGAATAACAAATGATGAATGTTGTTTGATGATGTTGAATAATAATGTTGAATGATTAAATAATGAATGTTGAAATTTGAATATTTATCATTGAATATCTGAACTGAACGTTACGTGCATGATATCAAATGGTTGATTATGAATTGAGATTCAATTTATGTGGATGTTCAACGCATTAGATATGCTTACTTAGCTTCACCGCTGAGCGTGTAGTATGTTTTATTTGCTACACACAGGTTAATAGACAGAATGATGTGACGTGAACCTAGAGGCAGACAGAGGCGAGATTGTCGGAATGGATGTGGTGTTTTGAATTAAAGAACAAAAATAAGTTATGTTCGTAATTATGATTGTTAAGCTTCCGCAATATTGAAAACTCTGTACTGTTATGATATGAAAAATATAATTGTGATAAATAAAAGTATTTGAAATATTTTAAATTTTACAATTACCAAGTTAATACTTTATTCCGAAAGGGGCTGCAGACCTGGACGGATTAGGGTGTTACACCCCGCCCCAGAGATTCCAATACCTATATAAGGTAGCGTCGTTTGGCCTACAACCATCATCATCAATTCCAATTTTCCTCTCTCTCTAGCAGCGAAATAACTTATAAAATCCATAGTTTTAGTTTATTTTTGGAGTTTCAATTCCAGATCTGTTCCTATTCCACTTTTGGAAGTTGTAAGTTTATTTAATTAATAAAATAAAAATGTTTTTTTATTTAATTTGTGCACCTTTTATTATTAATATGTATTTTTAAATATATTAGGGATGTGAATTATAATTAAAGTAGTAGGAATGTAGGAAAAATAATAATTTTGAAATATTAAATTTAATTAATTAAAATGTTATGTTGCTAGTAATTATTATATGTTCTAAATAATTAATCTAGCTAATTTATTAATTAATCCTTGAAAAATTATTATGTTCATTTGTCTTTGAATGAGAAAAATAATTTAGTCAACCAATTCTAGCACATAAATGATGCCTGAAGATATGATAAAATTAATGGAGTTCTTGTGACAGAATTACCCACAAGCTAAATTAATTAGTTAATTTAATAATTGAACTAGTTAAAATATCTGAAAAATTGCTACTACCTACGATCAATTCATATTCCCTTTTTATCAAACAATCATTTTATTACTTTGTCCAACACATTTTCATGTCCAAATCACAAATATCTTTCGAATTTAGAAGGCTTCCTACACCGATGAGTAAAACTTTTTCTGACTATATTTAAATAGAAAAATTATTTTTTACGCCAATCCACATGAATACGAAACGGGAATAAATGGAACTCTTTTAGAGTAAAATTTATTGTCGTTAAAATCTTTTTGTCACAGTGATGGTCATGCCCATATAAATATGTTATTTGAATCCCACAAGTCAATCAAAAAATCAGTAAACCATCGATTAAACTCTAACAAGGTGACACACCCCATACCTTGTGTTAAATTAAGATATTAGTGAAAAAGGGATAAGAGTTATACAAATGAGATGTGCTATTGTAGGAATTGTCCCGAAACTCATAACTTTCATGTGGAAAGCACTTTACAACTGCCTCCCATTTCCCAGAAATCTCCACAGGTTTAACTTTCATCTTCCAAGCATCTGTATCTTTTGTAAAAGCCACGAGGACACTCTTGACCATTCTCTACTCAGTTGCGAATTCAGTAGAGCAATTTGGAACTTCTTTGCTAGGTTGGCTAATGGCCCCTTAATAAGGTCACCCATTACCCTTCGCCAATACCTTCTGTCATGGTGGTTTACAGGAAATCACAAATCCTTCAAAGGAATCCTCAGGCTGATCATACCAGCGATCATCACTTGGTCTCTTTGGAAAGCAAGGAACACCTCCCTCTATGAAGAGAAACTCATCTCCCAGATCTCGGTTACGCAGTAGAGCTTCCAGCTCATTCAAAGCTGGTGCTGGATTAACAGAAATCGCAAGTGGATTATCTACGATCAGGACTTCCAAGGTTGGGATATGGACCACTTCTGGAGCAAGGGGAAGAATTTAAAATCCTCCCTCCCGTTTAATGTTTAAATTCCCTCTTCTTTTTGTATTTTCTTGGGCTGAATTATGTTGTAATTCTATGTTCTCTCTCCATTAATAAAACTTTCTTTATATATATATATATATATATATATATATATATATATATATATATATTGGAAAAAGATTTTATTAAACAAAAAAGAGAAAGTACAGCCAAGTGGGGGTGGTCCAAAACCCCAAATAAGAGGACCAAAACAAAAGCCAAACAGCCAATAGAAGTAAAGAACAACAACAAAAAAAAGAAAACAACAACGAGCTAAAGTAAACAGACTCCAGCAGCCAGCTAATGTACACCCACTTGTCTTGCTGGCATCAAAGATTGTTGTCTTTCTATTGGAATCCCTGCAATAAAATCTTCCGATTGAGATTAATGGCCTGATAAACTCCAAGTATATCCTGATCTCCATCCTCAAAATGATCTAATTGAGCACATTTGGTCCTTTAATACAGCATCCCAAAGAGTTTGATTTCCATAAGCATCCCACAGTATTGCTATCAAACAATCTGCTGATCCTTCTCAAAACCCCAAGACTTAAAGCTTTCAATCACTAATAAACAGCAAAGAATCTGCTGATCAATCTCCGAACCCAAAACTTGGAGAAGAAAAACCAGGGACTTTGAAGGTGAAATCCTGTTGACATCTTTGCAACAAAAAGCTCTAGAGACACTAAATGAGAGTGTTGGATAAAAAAAACCCCCATACTAGAGAATAAAAAGATTATAGGAAACCGTCTTGAAAATCATCCCAGTTCTGATCAACCACTTTAGCAAGCTTAGCCTTCTTTTTTGCTTTCCTTTTCTGCTTCGGGTAAGGGGTTGATGGGGGGTTTTAGGAGCAGCCTCCTTCTTAACCGGACAGCTGAGTTTGAAGGCATGAATAATATCATTAGCGAATGAATTATCGAAGTCATCAGATTCATCTAACAAGCCCAGCGGAGTTTTTTTCCTACCTTTTGAAAGAAGCCTCGCTTTACTTCGTGTGACCATTTGAGATGGAGAGAAGGTTTTCCGACCTTTAAACACCCTTCCCAGAAATAATGGTGTCTTAGAGCACCTAGAAATGTCAATTTGGAGGGGTTTAAGTTTATAATCTATAAAGGCTTTCTCCTCTCCGTCCGAGTGTGTAAAGTATAGGCTCTTCTCTTTCTTGTGGCATATCCTCAATAGCATTGTTGGAAAGTGCCATATTCCTTCCATTTATATTTGCCAATGGGTCATCTGAATGCCATATTCCTTCCATGTTGGAACATGACACTATCATTTTATTAAATGACTAACGAAAATAAAAAAAAGAAAGTGAACAAAATTTAACCCTATAAATAAGAACAAAAACATGCACAATATATTTGTGATATGATGATGCTACTCTAAGTTTTAACACAAAAGAAGTGCATTATTATACCCTTATTGAAAATATGGTACATAGATGTTATGGCAAAACTGCAAAGCCACACCACACTAGTAGGAGGAAAGACAATGGGCATTTTAAGAAAATGATACAGTGCACCTTAGTTTTTTCAAAACCTAATACTCCAAAAGATGGATAGAACGGGACCACCCCGACGCAGAACGTCGGGGGACGGGTCCCACCATAAAGGTAGAAAAGAAAACAGGAGGATAAATACGCCCTCCGCACAGAGCAACTTCCACTAACAAAACACTCTTTTTTAACGTATCTCCATAATGTCTATATATAGAAGACGTGGCCGTTGTACCAAACCTTGGCTTCAACTTATTAGCACAAATATGGGGGGGGGGGGGGGGGGGGG